>VMDO01003815.1:0-135995 GCA_007922755.1 Pedetes capensis
TTTTTTTTTTTTTTTTGCTTTCTTATATTTGTTTTTTTGAGACAAGTCTCACTATAAGCCTCAAACTCAATATCCTCCTCCTCAGCCTCCTGAGTGCTGGGATAACAGGTATACCCCACCAAACCATAATATATTTATGTCACGAAACTATACAAAAATGTAATTTTTAAACTTTATGTATGTGCGGCTTTTGCTCCTTAGATGAAATTTTGACTATTGTCACTAAATGTTTCAAATAGAGATGTTTGTACAATAAAATGTTTTAATAAAATGTTTCAATATGCCAAAAGAATTCTATTGGAGGTAAGATTTTTCCTGTCAAAACATCAATGAAAATCACAGAATGACAATGACTGAATATAGTTTCTGCCTCTGTTGTGTATCATTTTAGGCTTATAAAATTGACATTTTCACCAAAAATTTCATTTTATATACCTAAGCATATTTGATTTAATAAATCTGAGAGTATACTTAAAATGCATTTTGTGCCATCTAAATGTATGTTGCCATGGGCATACACGGAGGCATCTTTACCATTCATTCATCCATTCACTTATTCACTTCTTTGAAATCCAGTCTAGAAATGTAAAAATATCTATTACTTTGCTGAAGCTGACTGATATTCCTAGGCATTGAGATAAAAACCAGTTTCGTGTTTGAAAAGTCACAATAGATTGGAAAAACGAAGCTGATCACTCCCTCATTCATTCATTTATTCACGCAGCCTTTCAGTAAATATTTGTTGTGTATTTACTACGTGCCAGCACTGTGCTAAGTTCTGAGAACCAGACATGCTTCCTGACCTTAAGAAATTTCAGCATTTATAGAATAAAAACTAATTAGCTGAGCCATAAAGTAGGGCACCTCTAAAATACTTTTCAGTAACACACATAAACAAATATTCATTTCTTTACACACAAGTTCATTTTACAAATGTTTGAAAAATTATACCTGGCATTCTGGCTTTCATGAGTAGTCTAACATAGGTCCCTCTCCACATGGATTGAATTTTGATTGCTGCTGCTACTTCCTCGGGAGTATACTCTTTCTCATTTACTGGCATAGAATATTTAAGGTCTACCCATTCCGCTGGAAAGAAAAACAAACTCTGAGTTGAAAGTTATTTTTAATCCTATTCCCTTGTTCCTATGCTGGTCGCTATTAAAGTTCTCTGACATACAAAATGCCACAATGATAGATGGACTGTTATAGTTCACATTGCCCACCATCCTTTTAAGAGTGTAAACATTCTGGAGAAGGGAAGTATGAAACAGTGACACCTCCAGGAACTACTTCTGATTCCTCTGTGAAAAGAGCCAGAGGCTTTCCTCAGAATAGAAAGTTAACAGTGAAAGGTGGGAACACAATTAGAGGGAAATAAGTCTAGTAGATTGGAAGATCTTTCCAGAATTCCTCAAATCATACCATGTATCAGTGGCTTGCATGAGTTTTAAGGTTAGGAACAAATACAACAGGGGCATTCACAGCTCCCCTGGAAGTCTGTATTGCAGGGATTAGAGGGGCTACTCCAAAGACCCTGGGAACCCCTTGCGCTTCCCAGAGCATGGCTTGAACTTCAGGACCGCCCACACAGAGCTGTTCCACCTGCACCATAACCATTTTGAGTGCACTCTTCTCAAATTATTTATTTATATGAGGCTAGAAATCCCTTGGTCAATTATTTAAAATTGATCCATACCTAAAGAAGCCTCCTCTAAGGAGGAATCCAGTACCTCCATATCCAGAAACAAAGCACGGAATGCAAATTTGAAGTTTGAAGGAGGCCTTGTTATTTGAGCTTTTTTCATTAAGCGCCATAAAGAAATATGAAAAACCTGAAAAAAATAAATTACATTTATGCATGTTGTTGTTGTTGTTAGGTGCCATCAAGTCGGTGTCCGACTCATAGCCACCCTACGTACAATAGGTGAAACACTATTATCAGTGCTTCTGTGCTGCTATTCATATGGTTTTCAATGCTGATTGGTTTTGGGGAGTAGGTTGTCGGGTCCTTTTCCTAAATCTATAGCACCTGGTGTTCCCAGGTGATCACCCACCCAAGTACTAACCAAGCCCGACTCTGCTTAGCTTCTGAGATCTGACCGGATCAAAAGCCATAATGCTAATGCTGCAGGCTGCATTTATGTATATCTATGCATACATATATACATATGTATGGGGCTGGGGTTTAGCTCAGTTAGTAGAGTGCTGCTCTGCACTCTCTGAGGCCATGGTTCCATCCCTATCACTGCAAAAATGGGAGCAGGACATGGCAATCCACCCTGGAAACAATCTCAAAACCATCAGCCATTGAAATCTCATGAGGGCCACTATGAGTGAGACCCAACTTGACAGCACCCAACAACAACAACAACAAATATATATAAATACATACATACACGAACAACACACACACACACACACACACACACACACACACACACACACACACACCTACCCCCAAACAGAGTATTTTCAAGATGGGGTCTCACTGTATAGCCCAGGCCAGCCTAGAACTTGAGATCCTCCTGTATTAGCCTCCTGGGTGGTGGGATTACAAGTGTGCAGCAACATGCCCAGCCTGCCTTTATTTTATTTTATTTATTTATTCACTTTTTGCACTACTGGAAGGCTGTACACAGGGCCTGGTGGATATTTTGCAAGAGATTTACCACTGAAATGCACCTCCAGCCCCTTTTGTACTCTTTATCTTGAGCCAGAGTATCACTAAATTATGCAGGCTGCCTCTGGCCTCGAACTTGGAGTCCTCCTGCTGCTGTCTTCCAAATCACTGAGATTAGAGGCGTGAGCCACCACGCTCACCAGCTTCATCTTTTAAACAAAGAAAATAACATAAACTGGCCCAAGAGTCTCTAGGAAAATCTAGGTATCCTAAAAATAAAAATATAAAAAGGTTCCAGATATATATGGAATCTAACAGCAGTCTTTGAGGTCCTGCTCACTCAGTAAGAGACTCAAATTATTATTTGATCATTTCTAATTCAATAAAATTTAATTAGTTCAATGATGTTTACAATATGCACTCAATCAAACTATAATATTAAACTGATTGAGGACATGTAGAGTAAGATAAAAACATATGATCCATGTGCTTAGGCCAGTTAAATACCATATTTCATTTATTGGAAGATGTCATCCATTGAAAGATATATTGTTATTTAATGTGTTACAAAAAAGATATATTGTTATTTAATGTGTTACAAAAAAATATGTTGCTTAGAGTTTTTGTCACTTTCTCATTCCATAGGAGAGTTTCAGTGGACTTCCAAGAAACTGGTCAGTGATTCATCCTTACTAAAATTGACACCTACCTGAGACAAAGTTGGCTTTCCCCATACTCATTGCCTCTGTCAGCATCATAATCCAAGAGGTTGTAGAAAACATGGTTTATAAAGATGCAATTCAATCTAACATGTCCTTGGATCATGTTGTTGTTGTTAGGTGCCATCGAGTCAGTATCTGGCTCATAGCGACCCTTATAGGGTTTTCAATGGCTGACTGTTCCGGGATTGCCTTGGGAGTGGATTGCCACGTCCTTCCCCCATTTTTGCAGTGCTGGGAATTGAACTTGGGACCTCAGAGACTGCATCGCAGCACTCTACCAACTGAGCTAAATCCCAGCCCCCTTGGACCATAGGCCATGTTATAGTAAAGATTTAACCATTGAGAATTGCACCCATTGGTCTTAACATATACCAACCATAGATAGAATTGATAAAACACCTGGTAGGTTGGAATAGCACATGAAGGCTCAGTAATAAGTCAGCATAGAGATGACATCTTGTAGGATGCATCTATTGAATTAAACACCAGTATGTGGTGCTACAACTGCACAGCTAAAATACGCAGGCCTGGGATGCAAAAGTTGGAAGCAGGATTGGTTTCCCTTTCCATCATTTACAGTGGCCCATTTATAGGATCCTGTGTTCTCTTTCCCCCTACCAAGGGCTTTGCTGGATTGGAGGACTAAGTTCCTAGGGTGGGAGGCAGAGAATGCTTTCACCAAGTGACACAGTATGACTTACAATAAACTTAAAGTATCAAATATGGGCTGGGGTTTAGCTCAGTTGGTAGAGTGCTTTCTCTGCACACTGATTGATTCACAGTACCACAAAAATGGGAAAAGCACCTGGCAGCCCACTCTCAAAACAATCAGGCATTAAAAACCATATGGATAGCAGAGAAGCACTGTCAGATATAGTGCATTTTTCATTCTGTTGTACATAAGGTCTCTATGAGTCAGATCTGACTCAACAGCACTTAACAACAGTAATGATCACACACACACACACACACACACACACACACACACACATATGTGGTTGTTTGGGGCTCCTCATTCTGGAAGATAAGTAGAAAAAAAAGAAAGTAATATAACGGGGTGGGTGGAGAATTTACACTGATTGTCACAAGGTATTAGGCTTCCTGCAACAAAATGGAAGCAGGGAGAATTTTAACTGGAACTTGCCGGGACATGTCTTGCTACTTAGTGAATGAGTAATTGTAGCAAGTATGGCCTGACACACAAAGGCAGCCCAGGTTTTATGCCCACCAGAAGCGACGATCTGGATTACCCACAAAGCAAGCAGCCAGAAGCATTGGCTAGAAAAGAGGGGCATGTACTTCTTGTCATACAGGTATCAGGTGCCCATTTTTCTTTTGCATAAAGGCAATTAACTAACACAGAGGGCCACCTCTAATACTAAGGGAATTTGCGATGAACTATGTGCGGCAAATGGCCTGCAGCCATAACCCTGTGACATCCAATCCCATCAGATCTTGGAAGCTAAGCAGGGTGGAGCCTGGTTAGTACTTGGATGGGAGACAGCCTGGAAACACCAGATACTGTAGGCTTGGGAGAAGGACCCAGCAAGCCACTCCCAAATATCAATCCATCATTGAAAGCCCTATGAACAGCAGAGAATCACTGACAATAGTGTTTTGCCTATTGTATGTAGGGTTGCTATGAGTCAGATACTGACTCAACGACACCTAACAATAACATGTGTGGCAAATAGCGATATCACATCTTTTTTACTTGGGGACTGACTAGTTACTGTTTATCTTCAGAGTGTGTGTAGGTAATGGGTTGTATTCCTGCGAATATATGAAAGGGTAGTATTTTTTCTGTTTTCTCAAACACTTTGCTGACTGCCAGTGATGGATATTTCATTCTGGCATAATGCTTATTAAATGATAAAAAGCTTTTCTTTCTCTTCTACCCTTGTAAAGAAGTCTTCTGTGTTGGGAAGAGATAGTTACTATCATTTCCCCAACAGTACCTAACATCAATTTAAATTTGAATAAGAGATAAAATTAACTTTTAGTTCAAAGAAATTTTTAATATAATCATATAATAAATATGGTACATGGTGTTTACATGAAATTAAAATTTAACTGTGCATGCTGTGATTTTTATTTACTAAACCTGGCTATACTACCCCTCCCCCAATGGGCATCTGGCAAGGTATGAAGCCATTTTTGGTCATCACAATTGGACGCTCCTGAAGTCTAAAGTGGACACTAGAGATCTGTGAGACATCCTGCAAACAGGCATAGTGGCACATGCCTGTGATCTCAGTGACTCGGGAGGCAGAGCCAAGAGGATCCCAAGTTTAAGGCCAGAGGCAGCCAGAGTAACCTAGCAAGACTGTCTCAAACAAAAAATAAAAGAATGGGCAGAGGATGCAGCCCAGTGATAGAGCATTTGAAAAGTATAAGGAAGGCCCTGGGTTCAACCAAGTACTGCAAAAAAGAAAGAAAGAAAGAAAGAAAGAAAGAGAGAGAGAGAGAGAGAGAGAGAGAGAGGAAGGAAGGAAGGGAGAGAAAGAAAGAAAGAAAATGCAAGCAAGCAGGGAGGAAGGAAGGAGGGAAGGAAGGAAGGAAGGAAGGAAGGAAGGAAGGAAGGAAGGAAAGGGAAGGGAAGGAAGGGAGGGAAGGAAAGAAAAGAAAGAAAAGAAAGAGAGAGAAGTAGAAAGGAAGGAAGGAAAGAAGGAAGGAGGGGAAGAAGGGAGGGAAGGAAGGGAAGGAAAGAAAGAAGAAAAAAGAAAGAAAGAAAGAAAGAAAGAAAAGAACAGGAAGGAAGGCAGAAAGGAAGGAAGGAAGGAAAAGAAATGAAAGGAAACTTCCTACAGTTCACAGCATATTCCCATAAGACAAATTACCTGGCCCCAGGTGTCAACAGTATGAAGGTTAAAAACCCAGGTATATGTTGTAGCTGATTTCTCAGCAGCTGAGCTACACAAGTCCCCACACACTCTCAGTCTCCCTCCTCAAATAGCAACCAAGAAGTCAGTTAGCTTCACTCGCTAAGGTAGCTTCATTTTGTCTGTGAGCTCCGAATGCTGGTCAGCCCTGGCAGAGGCACAGTTATGCATGTGAGGAAGTTAATGCTCATCAGGGCAATCACCTGTTAGTGGGAAAAGAGCTGGGAGCTAAGTGCCATGCTCTCCTCAGCCTTTACTGCAATATCCTACATGGTTTACCAGGCACCTCGGAACTGCTGAGCCTCATTAGCCCATCGCAGGAATTATCACATTCTTTAATCAATTTCTTCCTTTTTCTTATTGCATATTCCTCCCTCACATTTCTGTCTCCTGAAATCACTTCCCAAATAAATCGTCTCCACTCAAAATCATTTATCAGGCTTGATTTTGGAGGTCATGTAATAGAAGATGTTTTCTTTCAAATAAAAAGTTTTCTGCTGTGCATATCATATCCTGAACAAGCTTACCCTGAAGTGCTCTGAAGTGAGCTCTTTGTTGTGGAGGGGGATAGGGTAGTGAGTGGCCTGCAAGTCTTTCATAGCTGCAGCAAATTTCCGTTTATCTTTGAAATTAGCAATCACATTTCCAACAGCTTTTAGAATTATGAGAGACTGCTCTGCAAACCTGTAGCTCTCCTGTGAAGACAAAGCACACATAGTAGCCACCTTCACTTTTGTTTAAGGATGATTAACTTGACAAGGGCTTGGGTTTAGGTTGGTAGAGTGCTGCTCTGTGTTCTCTGAGGCCCTGGGTTTGATCCCCAGCACCACAAAAAATGGGAGGAGGATGTGACAATCTACCTCCGAAGCAATCTTGAAACAATCAGCCATTGAAAACTCTATGAATAGCAGAGACACACTGACATAGTGCCAAGCATGGCAGAGTGTTGGGGAGTGTCTTTATGAGTTGGACCCAACTTGAGAGCACCTAACAACAACAACAACAACAACAACAACAACAACAACAACAAACAAGTTCACAAAGATTCAATTTCTGGGAAAAGAAAAATATCTGCTCTATGGTTGATTCAATAGTTATTTGTGGAAAGATTGCTTGATTTTTACTGGATGTCATGGTCTGGGAGACATAGAACAAGGAATATAATTCCTACCGGCATGGGACTACCTAAGAGGAATACCTACTTTATCTTGGGGGTCGGGTAAAATTCCTCCACAGTATTAATATCCAGACTTAGTTTTGAAAACTGTGTAGGAATTAGGCTGACAAAAATAATGTGGAGTTTGAGCACTGAGTTTTTCAATGGCTGACTGCAGAAAACCAAAAAGATCAAAAAGACAAGAGAGTGAGCTAGGTGGGATTGCTCACTCCATCCTGTTAGCCACTCTGAGAAAGAGTAAGAGCAAGAGGGAGACAGACACTTTGGGAAGTAACTAAGTTTTAAAAACTCCACCAAAGCCTGAGGTGTTGGGAGACTGTTGTGGTTGGTGTGTGGTGGGAAGTGATAGAATTACCTGATGCTTAGAGGCAGCGGGCTTCAATAGTGAAGCTGAAGACAACTGTGAAGTTTGTCTTTACCACTTCCCTAGGGGGCGCCATAGTGCAATCACTGCTCCTTGGTATCTACAGAACTGCTGAGGGCCAGCCCATGCCTGGATAGCATAGGAGCCCTGCCGGTGGGAGGTCCATGTACCTCTCCAATACCTCCACCATCTCTGTGGCGTTTGTCCTTAAGGTGAAACTCTGGCCAGAGAAGTTGTCTGGTCAAGTGGCAGCACTGGGAATGGTCATCTATGGCTCTGGAAAACTTGAGTCCCTTTGCTCTTGGGCCCATGTGTGTCTTTTTGCTTTTTCATTAGGATCAAAGAACAATAGGGATTGGATTTTAGTCCTGAGAAACTTTATAAGACGGAAGAGTGGTACCTCCAGGGAGATAGGAGCTCACATACAGTGGTAACTGATTACCTGGGAGTTAAATCCCCTACAGCAGGCTGGGATTTAGCTCAGTTGGTAGAGTGCTGCTCGGCAGTCTCTGAGGTCCTGAGTTCGATTCCCAGCACCGCAAAATGGGAGAAGGATGTGGCAACCCACTCCCAAGGCAATCCCAAAACAGTCAGCCATTGAAAACCTTATGAGGGTCACTATGAGTCGGACTCGACTCGACGGCACCCAACAACAACTAATCCCCTACAGGAAGATCACAAACTGGATAATGCATGGAAACTAAAAAAAAAAAAAAAATTTTAAAGATAAGCATTTAAAACAAGCAGGATAAAATTACATGTTGTGGTACAGATCTGTAATCCCAGCTCTCCAGAGACTGAGGCAGGAGGATCACAGTTTAGAGGCCAGGAGCAGCTTGTGCAATTTAGCGAGACCCTGTCTCAAAATAAAACATAAAAAGAGGCTGGTTGATGCAACTTAGTGGTACAGCACCTGCCTAGTATGTGCAGGACATTGAGTTGCAACAAAAAAATAAATAAAAGATAAACATAGTCAAGAAAATAAGATGAATGTGTGACCTTCCTTCTGTAACTATGGAGCAGAATGGAAAAGGTACGGTGAGAGATGGCAGTGCAAATGGAGGAGGGCCCTGGGGAGTCTTGCACAGCCACTGCCAAAACAGACAAGTGTGCATAACAAAGGCAGGTCTGGGCCATGAGGGCATGGTGGGAAGATGATTTTGGGCCACCTTGTTTGTAGAAGATTTGCCGGCTGGTTTAGAGAATTCCATCAGTATAAGGTTGTACCACTTGAAGCTGATTTTGTTTGTTTTATTTGTTTTTGTTTTATCTTGGCTTTTAGTGTGAAGTTGTTAGAGCTGAGGAAAGGTAAGGAATTATGCAGCAGAAAGGGTATATTCTAATCTTCCCCCAAAGGCACCTGAGCAGACAGAGGACATCTAAAACCAAGAGAAAACTTCAGAGAAGGTGCTGGCCCCATTTGCCCCATCAGAGCAGAAGACCTAGAGAAACTGAGACCAAGAAGAAAAAGAGAAGATGCAGGAGAAGAAATGAAACCTTTTGCGAGCTATCCATAGCCCTCTGAATCACAGAGACACGTACTCCAAGTACTTCAGGCCAAGGAAGGAATGAAAGGAGAGAGGTCAAAATTTCAAACTGCACTGAAAGATCTGTGTGGATGCTTCATTCCCCAAACACCTGTGGGATCTGCCAGAGATGCTGACCGATGTGAAAGAGGCCTCGACAGAGCAGAGGTGAAGGCAGCTACTGGAGAAAAATTAAATTATTTTATTTGTATCTGTAAATAATTTAGACTATTCATTATAACAGATTACTTTTGGGCATTTCTTAAAGAATATAACAAACAGCTTAAAAGGTAAAAAATTGAGTAAGTGAAATAAAAAATAAAATATTTAGTTTAAAGCATTTTAAAGTAACACACACACACACACACACACACACACACACACACACACACACACAGTAGCTGCTAAAATATTTACCGGCTCAAAATTAGGCAGCACAACATCTTCATCCCCAAGGACAAAAGTCACCATGCTGCAGACATGTATGGAATGTCCCACTGTAGAATATGCAGTGAACAGCAACATATGTCTCCTAAAGAGAATGGACACTATTTGAGGACCAAGTGTTCCTTTTGTTGTAGTGTTCTCTCTGCTAGCTATTGATGACAGCTTGGAACTCTTAAGTTGAAATTTAGTGAAGAGTTGAAAAACAATTTATTTTTTCACAGATGGGATAAAGACCTTTGAATTTTCACTCTAGTTAAGTGGAACCCTGAGAGACATGGAATCTATATTTTACTGATTGCATAGGACAAAAATAGACTAAATAACAAACTTGCGCATGCTTGAAGATACCACCCACATACTGCATTCACACTGTGCAAGACTAGTCTCAATTCTTCCCTAACAACAATAACTCATGTGAATATAGGGCTTTGTGGATTTCATAGTCTTTTTCTAACAAAGGCATCATTTCATGTACATTAATTGTTTCTGTCCTACCAAGTGGCAGTGTCATTGAACATAGGGTCATTCATTTTCTCTTAGTTATTAAGCATTTAGAGCACATTTAAAATACACTCATTGATAGGGTGTAAGGCCTGTGGGCACAATGTGGCCCTAAGAAGATTCTATAGGCCTCCCTGGACATTGGTGTGGCAGTGGCTGAATATTCAAGAGTGCCTGGGTGTCTGGGAGAATCTGTCTATGCCAGAGTCTTTAGGGTAGCTGTGAGAAATTGTGAAGTTTTTAACGTTAGTATTTCCTAGAAATGCTGGATGCCTGTTATACATTATTGTAGAATTTGATTTTGTTGCTTACGGCTCTTTGTGCAAGAGCCATAGTTTTTCATTGATCACATAAAATTAGAATGATTGATCTTGGGGAAAAATCCAGTGAGATATTTATTTCCTTGGAAATACAATATACTCTTTTGAGATTTATTTTTTCAAATTAAGAAATTTCTCCATTAAACATAATTTCTTTAAAGTGGAAGGTGTGATATAGGCAGCTTTATGTTAGATAAAAATAATATTTACAGCTGGGAAGGTAGCTCATGCAAAGGCCTGGGTTTGATCCCCAGCACTGGAGAAAAAAAGAGAGAGAGAGAGGAGAGAGAGAGAGAGAGAGAGAGGGGGGGGAGAGAGAGAGAGGTGAGAGAGAGAGACAGAGAGAGAGCGCACACAAAAGGGACTCCTGAATTAATTTTAAAAACTGCTGGATTAAACAAGTTTAAGCAGTGTTCTTTACAAATTACATTCCCAGAATCACTGACAATAATGGATCTACCAAAAAGGCATTCAACATATGGCATTTCCCAATTTATTCATTTGTGGAATTATTTCAAGAATCCAAATGATAGACATGTGTCTTGTAATGTCACTTCAGCAAACAGTATCCTATGGTCCCTATTTTATTGATCAACAGTTTAAAAGCCTCTGAAAGATTTGAGTATGGCAGAAACGAAATCAGTCCATACCCGACAGGCAGGCGCACCATTGTAGCCTTGGTAGCATAGGTGTGAAGCTTCAGAACTAGACTGCGGGGCTTCAGAGACTTCCAGGAAACTGCTTCGGCTGTGAGGATTCCAGGCTCCACCGGAGGGCTGTCTTTTGTTAAAGCTTTAGGAAAAGTGGAAATATATCGAAATTGAACTGTGAGAATGGAGTTTGCCTTCACTGGATCGCTTTCTATCTAGTAACGATATAAATCACAATAATAAAAACGATCTTAGAGATAGTCTAAAAACATTCATGAAACGTTGGAGGAACTACTTCAAGGAAATAAATATTGAAATATCATTCAGTTGGAACCTTAATCTGCCTCCCTATTCTGTGCGCTCCCGTAACCATTTCCTCAGGTAAAGAAATCAGGAAGGAGGGAATGTAAGTATATTTCATTGTAGTTTGCCATCACTTTTAAAAGATTTCTTTGGCAGTAATTATAATCTCTCTCCAAATGCAATTTTAATGGAAAGAAATATGGAATATCTGGGACAATAAGAGATTTCTCTAAGGTAATGTCGAAAAAAAATCAAAATATCCCAGTCTTTAAATTTTTACCTTTGATATTTGGAGGTTTTGACTTCATGTAGAAGTTGCAAATAATTAACAAAAATTTAATATCAAGTTTTTCTTGTAACCTGTTTACCAGTGACTGAAAACAAAATGCTTCTTTCCCTTTTTCCGAAAAACACTCAAGCTGAAGTTACCAAGGCCACAGTATGATCTGAAATTCCTCTCTGCATACACAGATCTAGGACATGGTGACTTCAGAGCTACTTGTTTTGACATGTTAAACCTAGATCACTAAATTTTGAAAAATTTATTATTTAAGTACTTATTGGCCACCTTTGTATTACACAAGTATTTATTGGTCACCTTCTAGACACTATTTGAAGCATTGGGGATACTGTGGTGAGACATAAAATTCCTTACCCTCAATGTTGGTAAAAACACTCAATATTAAGCATTCAGCACATATTTATTGATCATCTACAGTATCTGGTACTGTTAACTTGAGCTAAAGATAAGTGCTTTAACTAAATAGGCCAAAGAATTAAAGAGTTGTATATGTATGTGTGTCATGTGTATACATACATGCACGTGTGTGTATGTGCATATGTGTGCATGTGCATGCAAGAGGTTGACTTTGCCTAGGATTAGGGACAGTTCACTCATTAGAGCAGGAAGGAAGGCAGGCTAGGATTTTAGGGAGTCATTTGTGGAAAGTTAAGATGGGTCATTTCCAATTTATTCTCTCTTTTGATTGAAATCAGCAGCATGGGTATTGGCCAAAAATGACTGAGTATAAAAGTGAACATTGAAGATACGGGAATAGAGAAAGAAGATTTAAAGTTCTGAAGTAGTCGTTCATGGGAATGTGTTTGGGAGAATGAATGAACTCAAGAAATGCTGGTGCTTAAGGCTCAATCAGTGCTCAACCAGTGCTTAAGGCTCTGGTTGAGATTTGTGCTCCTTCATGTAAAGCAGGGCTAGACAGAATGGTTTCTTTCCAATCATATTCAGCTGCTCTGTTGCAACCAAAGTTTATGCATAGAATCAAATTTAATATTGGGATTCTTATCAGAAAGAGGATAATTGTAAGTGTGTTTTGGGGTATGTGCAAGGATGTAATTACAGTCAGGGACCACAGAACTTATGTTGGGGGTTGTTGTTATTAGGTGACATGTCTGGCTCATAGCAACCCTCATAGAGTTTTCCATGGCTGATTGTTTCGGTATTACCTCAGGAGTGAATTGCCACATCCTTCTCCCATTTTTGTGGTGCTGGGAATTAAACCCGGGACCTAAGAGACTGCAGAGTGGTGCTCTACCAACTGAGCTAAATCTCAGCTCCATGTTGGGGGTAGGAGATATAGAGGATATAAGAAGAATGGTGGTAAGAGAAAAAGTGACAGGATAGGTGGATGGAGGTCCTGGCAAAGTCAAGGGCAGTAGAGATGGAGGTTCTATAGAGAACTAGAGTCAGGGGCTGGTGGTCAGAGAGTGAAGTGTTTGAAATGGAGATGATGCATTAATGGTAAAGATGAAGTCTAGAGTGTAACCATAAATGTATACAAGGCTGTAGTAGTCCCTATTTTATGTTGCTATACTGAAATGCCCAAGGCTGGATACTTTATAAAGGAAAGAGGTTCACTTAACTCACAATCCGGAGACTCAACAGCATGCCACTAGATTCCATGTGGGAGTCTCCCTCTGAGCATAATACCATGATGGAGAAAGGGAATGGAAACTGGAAATGTGCAGAAGGGGCCCAGCATGTTGAACGCCCTCACTTTATAACAACCCATCCTCGTGAAAATGAACTCATTCTGTGAGACCAGCATTAACTCTTTCTAAGGATAGAAATCCCACTCAACTAGTTACCTCCCACTAGGTCCCACTTTCTAAAATTTCCTCTACCTCGACATTGTCACATGGGACCAGACCACCAGTGCATGAGTCTTTGGGGGACAAATCACATCCAAGCCAAGAGCAGGAGCAAAGGTGAAATGGAGGAAAAGAACACTAGAATTGTCAGATCCAGAAAGAAAGAGTTCATGTTTTTCAACAGATTTTCAAAGAATCAAGAATGATGAAATGTATAGTTGAAAAGACAAATATGACAAGGTATGCCAAATTGGTGAACAGAGGACTGTGACCCAGAGAGGTAGAGCACAGTCCTCAATGTAGGGGCAGCGAGAGCATCAGAGGAGGTGGCATGAATGGTCCTGTGTGACTCCTGAGAAACTCTGGAAAGGGATGAAGTTCCTTTAGCCATGGCCTAAAGTCCGTATTAGTGCATTCTCCCTAGCCTGCACTTGATCTGGGCATTTGGACAATCATTTTCTCAGAGCCCTCTTACCTCCAGACTCCCCCCAGCGTACCAATGCAGAAAAGCAAACCAGTAGTTCGATAGGTTTTAGGCTATCTACAAATAGATAGTAGGACACACGTTCTTCTGAGAACTGCAAGAAATTAGACCAATCAATGTACGTATCATCAGCTCATTAATTTTTGTTATTTTCTACTTTTAATGATAGTAAAGAAAAATACCTACCATTTGTAAGGCACTTACTGATTCCCAGCAACACTATTAAGTACTTTATGGGTTTAATAATATAAGGGAAATCCCACTGGATAAACACTGAGAGTAATCTATGGAAGCCAGGTCTGCAGAGCCTTTGTGAGACTGGCAGCCACATGAAAGAGAGGTAAACCTCTTCTTTATGAACTAAGAAAAGGAAGAGACTTGGTCTAGAAATGAAGACATGAGGAGGAAATCAGGCTTAGGGGTGGGCAGTGCTCAGAGAGCGGAATGCTGATGGAATGTGAGTGGCAGAGAATGGGAACATCTAAAGGAGATATATACAGGCCTTCTACAGAGTGGTATGTGGTTTCAGGTAAACAAACAAACCCTCTTTTCCTTCTTTTTATAAGATCTTGAAAAATATACTCCTTGCTTGCTGATACTTCTATCTGGATTTTGTTTTGGAAATTCAATGAAGTACTGAGTAAGACCAGAAGCTCTTTGAAAGACAGTTCCACAAGGGTTACACGAATATGATTTCGGTACACCATATATGGGAATTATTAATATCTCTAATTAGGGATGAAGAAAATGAAACACAGCATGTAAGTGATTTGCCGAAGGCCACAGAGTTGATAAGCAGCAAAACTGAGATTCAAAAGTAGGTATGCATATCTGTCTGACTCTAAAGTTGGTGCTTTGGACTGTTATGTTGTTAGTTGCCATGAAGTCCAATGTGACTCACGCGACCCTATGTCCAACAGAAGGAAGCACTCCTCGACACTGTGCCATGCAATAGATCTCTTGGTGTTTGAGCTCACTGTTTCAGCCACGATGTTTCCTCTCATTTTGAGTCATTCCACATCTGCAAAGCCTGCAGCTGTAGCCCTGTGGCATCCAATCCTGTCAGATCTCGGAAGCTAAGCAGGGTCAGGCCTGGTTAGTACCTGGATGGGAGACCACCCGGGAACACCAGAAGCTGTAGGCTTGGGAGAAGGACCTGGCAGCCCCCTCCCAAAATCAGTCTGCCATTGAAAACCCTATGAATATCAGAGAAGCACTGACAATAGTGTTTCTCCTGTTGTACAGAGGGTCGCTATGAGTCGGATACCGACTTGATGGCACCTAACAACAACAACAACAACATCTGCAAAAGGATGTCCCAGGGGCTTTATTCCACTCTCATCATTAAGGCTGACTCTACTTTGATGAAGCAACTCTTCCAGCCTCGGGAGTTCATTTTTTGACACTACATTTGACAGTGATTATTTGCTATTCAAAAAGTTTCCAATGGCTAACTTTTTTTCAGGAGTGAGCTACTGGGTCTTTCTCTCTAGTCTGTCTTAGTCTGGAAGCTCAGCTGAAACCTGTCCACGATGGGTGGGCCTGCTGGTATGTGAAATATCAGTGGCATAGCTTGCAGCATCACAGTAACACTCAAGCCCCCCATCCCTTGACTGTTGCCTTAATATTGACTCTCATATTCATAGTTGCTTTGACATAGTTTAGACTGATGGTATGTTATAAATGTGTTCAATGAATTTAAATGTCAATCTACTATAAGTGATTTTCAAAAAAGTATTCCTTTACCACAATATTAAAACAACCAGTTAATATAAGAAAGATAAATCTCTTGTAAGGCTGTATAAAAGATCTCCTGCTATTCAATCAAGTATAAAAAGATTGCTAGAAATTCTTGACATAATGTAAGAACATTTTAAATCTTTGTCTCCTCCAATATTTTTCATTAGTTATCACTTGACACTTTATTTCACTTGTTTCCTTGCGGTTGCAACATATTGGTGTTATAGGCAGTTTCTAATATGCACTATTTGAAAATACGAAGGACCCTGCATTTGTCAACACAGAATGCACATGTGAGGAAGTGTTTCTATACTCAGCTCGTTTGCTGTCATTTCTAAGCATCTGACTATTGGAGGGTGGGGTGGTCCCAAAAGCTACGTAAGAGGGACTCTGCCCTGGGGCCAGCACATGGCTCCTTTGATAGGTCCCCACCCCATTCTAGCACTGAACATTGCTGGCCTGTGTGTAGAACACACTGAGCTAAGACTCAGGCTCCATGCTCAGCTGGCCGCTCCGGCCACTGAGATCAGGAACATTTGGCCTCAGACTACAGCCACCCCCTCCTTTCTGACCATACTAAATGCCGTTAAGTTTGAGTTCCAACTCCCTCCAAGAAAGAGTTACCATCTTCTCACACCATTAATGTTAAAAACCAACAAAAACAACAACAAAAGGAGAGGGAGAAGAAGGGCTCACATGTCATTATTTTATTTTGCCAACCTGATATTTAAAAAAAAATTTCTGTATTTACCACCACTTCATAAAAATTTCATCAGAGCAAAAACCAGTTCACTCTTTTAATCCACACACAAATAAGAATGGGGATGGGTAACAAAAGTCTTAGACAAACTCTAGTTAGTAGGTGAAAGCCACCACTTATTATCACTCACCAGCAAGCATTCTTCTAAGTGCCTTATATATATTGTATTATCTCAATTACATCTAAACTCAATGATGTAGGACTCATACTACTACCATTGTACAGATGAGAAAATTAAGGCAAAGAAAACGTACATAATTTGATTAAAGTCTCATACCACATAATGTTGGAATTGGGATTCACAACCAGATAGTGTGGGTCCTGCTTCCTCTAAGGGTGTAACTAGTGGCAAAGGGACAGATGTCCATTAGAAGAACCCCAGTTCTCATGGTGTTGGTACTGCTTACTAGGTAGGTGACCTTGGGTACATTATTCAAACTTGATCTGCTTCATTTTCCTCACTTATAAGACAATGATGCCTGCAGCTGTAGCCCTGTGGCAGCCGATCCCATCAGATCTCGGAAGCTAAGCAGGGTCAGGCCTGGTTAGTACCTGGATGGGAGACCGCCTGGGAACACCAGAAGCTGTAGCTTGAGAGAAGGCCCAGGCAACCCCCTCCCAAAAATCAATCTGCTATTGAAAACCCTATGAATAGCAGAGAAACACTGACAATAGTGTTTCCCCTGTTGTACAGAGGGTCGCTATGAGTCGGATATGGACTTGACAGCACCTAACAACAACAACAATAAGACAATGATAATAAGGGGATTTACTAGAAATTAATGCAATCAAGAACTTAATTTTGCGCCTGCAACATATAAACAATTGTAATTTTATTATTGCCACTAGTTTGAGTACAGAAGTATGGCGAAGTAAGCTGGACTCAGTGGCTCATACCTATAATCCCAGTGACTTGGGAGGTGGGGGCAGGAGGATTGCAAGTTTGAGGCCAGAGGCAGTCTGGGTAACGTTGTTGTTGTTGTTGTTGTTGTTGTTAGGTGCTGTCGAGTCAGTATCCGACTCATAGCGACCCTCAGGGTTTTCAATGGCTGACTGTTTCAGGATTGCCTTGCGAGTGGATTGCCAGGTCCTTCTCCCATTTTTGCGGTGCTGGGAATCGAACTCGGGACCTCAAAGACTGCAGCGCAGAGCTCTACCCACTGAGCTAAATCCCAGCCCCTGGGTAACTTAGCAAGACCTTATCTCAAAATAAAAAGTAAAAAAGTAAAAAATGGGCTACAGGTACAGCTCAGTGGTACATACAGCATTTGCAAAGCGTACATGAGGCCCAGGGTTCAACCACCAAGAACCACACACACACAAAATAATAATATAAAATAAAATAAAAAAGAAACCTGGCTAAGAAAATTATAAAGTGCACATTATTCTCATATGATACTCGGTGGTCAATATTCCCAATGAAAAATTTGATTATCTTCATTAGGTCAAAATCTCTCTCTAGATTCTACAAACAGACTACAGGACAAGGTAAACTGTTTCCCCCCTCCCTACTGCAGACCTGACCCTTGCTTTCAGAAGAGGCAACAGCTACAGAGCACCTTTTGAAGAAGGTATTTTCATCTGTTACAAGTGCAAGGGAAATGTCATTTCAAAGATCCCTTACTTCCCTCACCTCTGCTTTGCTTCTGGAGGTGTGAGGTTGTCATTGGGGGCTTGTATGGTCTTGCTTTGTGACAAGAAAGCATGCAAGTTTCAGCCCACTTTAGTTTCCCAGAATATGTTCCATAGTTCCCTTCCAAATTCCACTCAATATGAGATTTGTTAATTGACACATTTAACAGTTTTTTTTTAATTGAACTCCTACATCGTGCCACGAATGGTCTTGCAATAGCAAAGAAAAGTGACAGAATCCTTCTAAAGGTGGAAATATCAAGAAGGGGCAGGGAGGGCTCAGAAAAGCCAGGCAGGTGGGACTGTGAGAGGTAAGTGCTTGAGTAAGCACAGGGGAGAGAGGGAGAATGAGGTGGGGCTATGAGCAGGGAAGAAGACCTCGAGAGTCAAGGATATGTGCGCTGCTCTGAAGGACTTCTAGGCATTAGACAGATGAAGGCGGTAAGGATGGAGGAAGAGAAAATCCAGACAGAAGGAAGGACATGGGGGAAAATCTCCCCCCAAACTAAGCATAGTCATGAAAATGTGCTTAGTCTGAAGAATCTCGCACTCTTCAGTTAAATATGAGGTGAAATCAAATACAGTGAATTCTTTGTGAGTCTCCTTAATCTATTCATAAATCAAAATTTTCTTGCTGTTTGTATAAAAATGCGGCTCATGATTTAACCCCTACAACATAGCCAGATGGAACACATTTGGGGATGTGTACTACTGGAGTTTTGCTTATTATCTGGATAAAGGATGAGGAAGAGACTCTGATGTTAGAAATTTAAAAATGCTTCAGAAATGTGCAAGTATCTCTCATGGGTGTCATTCTACTAAAAATGTAAATGCGGGAAGAGAAAGACCACAGATCATAACATATTTACCTTAAATTCAGATTTTTGAAAACTCAGGCAATAAGAACTTGGCTTGTGGAAGATATATATGTTTCTGAAAAACATTTATAACAAGTTATTGTCATTATGTGAAGACTAGCCCTACATACTGAGTTTCTTAGAATCAAATAATTATAGGTAGAACATTATAAGAAGGACTACATCATATTAGTTGTTCTAAAGGGACAAAAATTATCTCACTGAAAAATAATTATCTTCATCTTAATTAACAAATTTTTGAGGAGAAACTGAAACTAACCTAGGATGGATTTGGGTTTTTAATGTGCTATGTGGATAATTAATGCATCCCTTTTTACCTTTAAAACCTTTTGTTTGATATTATGTCAACACCCTGCTGATTTGGGCTTTATTCTCTTAAATGATAGTTAGGAATGAATATATTATATAACCAATGCATTCAACATACAAAAGTAAATCTGATTGTGAATTTGTATAGTAATTCAGCTCAGGATTTATGCACTGTGATAGGGTCAGATGAATCACATTTGAATACTTACTGAAAGCATACACAGAAATCTTCAAAATCCAACCATATTTCTTTAGAAACTCCATTATTTATTGTTGCTAGTTCCTCCTGTGATTTTTCTTGTGTCGGTGTTGTCTGGCTGGGCAAGTCCCTTTCCAAACTAAAACCCTCAGTTTGACCAGCATCATTGCCTCCGGGGTCTGTTTGTTCCTCTGTGCACAGTAGAAGGCAAACATGTCAACACATCATATGTTGTTAAATAATATATTATTAGAATATGAAAATTATAGTGGGGTTCAAAAACAAAAGCCTATCTTTGAGAAAACATTTACTGAAATAACCATTTACCTGCTAGTAATTTATATGCAGGCCTCAAATTTATG
Organism: Pedetes capensis; assembly: GCA_007922755.1. Lineage (NCBI taxonomy): Eukaryota > Metazoa > Chordata > Mammalia > Rodentia > Pedetidae > Pedetes > Pedetes capensis. Next base: position 19,989 of record VMDO01003815.1, read on the forward strand.
GAGACACATTTCACACACGTAGGGGAATTTAATCATAGCTTCTATGCACAGTAGAGTATTCAGAAATGCTGAAATCACATTAATAAATTTGTGAGCCCATTCTTTAGAAATTGTGACATTACAGCAGAGGTTAGTTAGCTGATGTACTTAAAATCTACTACGGACATTCATATAAAAGGGGATGATTCAGAAAACAGAAGGGAGAGTGAAAACTTGACAGATTTATTGCCACAAATGTGTTTCAGCAAGTCATTTAATTATTCCCCTGAGTTGGTGATTCTGTGCCCTTATATTTATCAAGTACTGCCATAAAACTCATAGCTTTCTTGATCCAACATTCTGTATACATATATATAACACTTTTATGGATTTGAGTCTTGGCCAAGTCTTTACTTAGTAACTGAGGAATTCACAATGGTTTAAGTATTTTGATCTCCATATGCATGCATTAAAACACATGCACTTGCTGGGCATGGTGGCTTATATCTATACACCCAGCACTTGTGAGGCTGAGGTAGGAGAATTACAAGTTTGAGGCCAGACTGGGCTATAGAGTAAGAACTTGTCCAAAAAAAAAAAAAAAAAAAAAAAAAAAAAAAAAAAAAAAAAAAAAAAAAAAAAAAAAAAAAAAAAAAAAAAAAAAAAAAAAAAAAAGAAAGAAAGAAAGAAAGAGAAAGAAAAAGAAAAGAAAAGAAAAAAGAAAAAGGAAAAGGAAAAGGGAAAAGTAAGAAAGGATCAATAAACGAACTTTACTCATAGGTCTGGATCCTTAATGCAAACTACTTCTATTTTTAATTTGAATTTAATGTGTGAAATTATCTCATTTTTCTAGTCCAGAGAAGATTAGACTTAACAAACTAGAGGAGTACTGAGGGAAATTAGAGAAGAGAGAACTCAAAGCTTTCAAGAAGCAAAGTCCTATGTGCTATGATGTCCACTGAGGGGAGGGAGATGAAAGGATTATTAATTTACCTTTTCCAAGTACAATTTGTGATGCAATATTACCCTGTAAGTTGAGAAGAATACATTAAGAAACAATTGTGAACTCAATAAAATAGTACAGATATCTAAGGAAGCAAAGTTTTTAAGAGTTAATACAGTTTTTTAAAGATTGAGTAGATTTCTGGAAATTTTTACTAAACATAGAGTACAATAGACCTGCAGCTGTACCACTGTGGCATCCGCTCCTGTTAGATCTCAGAAGCTAAGCAGGTTCAGGCCTGGTTAGTACTTGGATAGGAGACCGCCTAGGAACACCAGGTGCTGTAGGCTTGGAAGAAGGACTCAGCAACCCACTCCCAAAAAGCAATCAGCCACTGAAAACCCTATGAATTGCAGAGAAGCACTGACAATAGTGTTTTGCCTGTTGTACGTAAAGTCACTATAAGTTGGATACCTATTCAGTGGCAGCTAACAACAACAACAATGCAATAGAGGATTTGTTTTTAACCTTAAAATTCATAATATGTATGACTGTAATTAATTAGTGGAGAGTTTAAGTTTGTGACATTAAAATACAGAATATATGAATTCATTAAACAGTTGAACTTCATAACAAAAGTGATAGTAAAACAATAATTACCCTAAGTAGAAGTATCACTCGTGAGATACCACTCATTAATGCAGAGAAATTGAGATTATGATTGACAATTAATGTACAGAACACAGTAAAATTGGTTTCAATTACAAAATGGTTCCTAAAAGTTTTAACAGGGAAATTATGTTGACTTCATATATACAACTCTGTTTCTCTAAATCACAGTTAAAATACATGTTAAAATGGTATAAACTCATACAGACTGATTGTGGGTTATATCAGCAATGTTTTGGATGATGTAAAGTGCATAGAGGAAATAGCACAGTAGAGATAATAAAATTCTAACTGCTAGTTTGAAGCAAGCCCTATCCATGCATTAGGACCCTATAACCAATTAGCATGTATTTGAAGAGCAGGAAATAAGACAAGGTTTAAAAAGGAAACAGTACGAATGTCCATATAAGGAACTCTACTTCTCTCTCCTCCTCCTCCTCCTCCTCCTCCTCCTCCTCCTTCTTCGTCTTCTTCTTCTCTCTCTCTCTCTCTCTCTCTCTCTCTCTTTTTTGTGGTACAGGGGGTTGGACCCAGGGCCTTGCACTTGCATGCTCTGCAAGTGCTGGACCACTGAATTGCACCCCCAGTCCAACTTTTTTACTTTGTGAGACAGGGTCTCCCTAAGTTATGCAGACTGCCTCTGGTCTCAAATTTGTGATCCTCCTGCCTCTGCCTCCCGAGCCGCTGGGATTACAAAAGTGCACCACCGTGCCTGGCTTCCCTCTTCTTTTGATATTTCTTGCTTCATTTAATATTTTCCCTGTAGAATCCTTCACTATCATCACTTGAGGCTTGAATTTTTTCTTTAATTCCTTAAACTTTAGCAAAACAGAGCATATGCTTCCCTTTTGGTTTTCTATCTCCAGCTCTTTACACAGAGTCATTATGCCAAAAAGACTTGGTAGATAACCAATCATATCAAGAGGTTGCATATGATCAGGAACCAATGGTACTGAAGGATGAAGTGGAAGCTGCTCACTTGTTTATGCCAATAGAGTTGGAAAGTAGCTACCAGGCCAACTGACTGGAAGAGATCCATATTTGTGTCTATTCCCAAGAAAGGGGCTCTAACTAAATATGGAAACTACCAAATGATATCATTAATATCACACACACAAACAAAGTTTCGCTAAAGATTATTCAACAGCACCTCCTTAGGGCCTTACATTACACACTCACACAAACAGTCCCCAAAGTATGGGCAGACAATTGAGGAAAGCCTCTTATATGAAAGAGGAAATTAATGATTATAAGTAGGAAGATTCATGGAAAATAGAAACAATAACATAGAGATGAACTTTCAGAAGGTAATGAAATAAAAGAGATAAGGTATTTACCCATGAAATAAGAAACCTCCACAAAAATAAGAAGAAATAAGAGGTCATTCTCTGAAACTGAAATGGCAGTGAGTGAAACAAGTGAAATAGAAAGTTTAGGAAGTAAAGTTGATACAAACTACAAAATTCCTAGAAGAAAATATGTGGGAAGTTTCAGGACATTGGATGTTTTTTGGTAACATTAAAAGAACAGGCAACAATAGGAAAAAATAGATGAGTTGGGCATCAAAATAAAGACCTTCTGTGCATCAAAGCAAAATACCTGTAAATCATATATCTGATAAGGAATGACTATTAAGAATACATAAGAATTTCTATAAAAGAACAATAAAACACCTTACAACCCAATTAAAAATGGGTAAAGAACAGACATTTCTGCCAAGAAGATATGTAATTGGACGATACAACATGAAAAGATCCTCACTATCACTAATCACTAGGGAAATTTAGATCAAAACTACAATAAGACATCATCTCATACTGGTGAGGATGGCTGCTATCAAAACCAAAACAAACAAAAAACTGCACAGAACATTAGGAGTATAGCTGAGGGTGTGGAGATATTGGAACACTTGTTCACTGCTGGTGGGAATGCAAAGTGGTACATCACTACAGAGATGAGTTTTGAGGTTCTTGAAAGAAATATCATCTGATCCAACAATTCAACCTCTGGGCGTAAAACCAAATAATTGCAAGTATAATCTCAAAGAGACATGTGCACCATCAGGTTTGCGCAGCATTACTCACAATAGGTAAAATGTAGAAGCAATCCAAATGCCCCTTGAGAGATGAATGGTATATTCAAAATGTGGTAGAGATATATAAAGGAATCCTATTCATCCTTTAAAAAGGAAAGAAATTCTAATACATGCTTCAAACACAGATGAGGCATGAGGACATTATATTAAATGAAATAACCTAGTCACAAGAATGCAAATACTTTAAGATTTTCCCTTCTATGTTGTACGAGAGCACTCAAGTTCATGGAGACAAAACAGATTGGTGGTCTTTAGGAATTGGCATGAGGAGGAATTGTTGCATAATGGATATAAAATTTTAGTCTTGCAAGGTGAAGAATTCTTGACATTGGTTATACAACAATGTGAATGCCTCAATACTATTGAACAATATATTTTTTTAAAAAATTAAGATGTTTTGTGTATTTTACCATAACCAAATACAAAAACTAAAGACAAACAGATGAAAAATAAATGAGAAAAATTCAAGCGCATTAGAGAGTACATTGAAGGGACTGTAGTATAATAGAAGATCCAGAAAGTAAAGAAAATAAGAGGAGGAAATTCTCAAGGAAATACTTTAACAAAGCACTGAAAAATATGACTTTTCAAGTGGAAAGGGCTCACTGAATACCCAGCATTGCTCATGCTAAGAGAGATCTAGGCCCACACCAAGCATTGGGAAATTTTATTATGCTAAGAATGAAAAGCAGATCCTAAAACTCTCTAGGCCTGCAGCCGTAGCCCTGTGGCATCCGATCCCATCAGATCTCGGAAGCTAAGCAGGGTCAGGCCTGGTTAGTACCTGGATGGGAGACCACCTGGGAACACCAGAAGCTGTAGGTTTGGGAGAAGGACCTGGCAACCCCCTCCCAAAAAATCAATCTGCCATTGAAAACCCTATGAACAGCAGAGAAACACTGACAATAGTGTTTCCCCTGTTGTACAGAGGGTCGCTATGAGTTGGATACCGACTCGACGGCACCTAACAACAACAACAACAAAACTCTCTAGAGAGCACAGGAAGAGGAAAATACTCAAGATTAAGATCCAGAATGCCACCTGTATTCTTAAGAGCAATGCTCACCAGGATTAAAGAGGGGGTTCAAAATTCTAAAGAAAATGACTTCCAAGAGGAAGTCTATATTTTGCCCAAATATAAATCAGGTAGGAGAGAGGAATATATGGATCTTCAATCATAAGAAGTACAGGAAGTATTGGAAGATGTGACACAACAAAATATAAACTGAGTATAAAATAAAAAAGAAGGTATTGTTGCCAAAAATCCAAAGTCCTTCAGGGAAGAAAGATGAAAAGCAGTCCCAAGATGACAGGTGCAAGTCATCTATTTGTACTGGAGCAAGAGAGTAAAGGAGTTCCTATAGGTGATGCCTGACAGAAAACTGGCATAGAAAGAATACTTGATGGGTTTGACTATGTGCAAAATGGGATTTTATAGTTTTTTAGAGTTTAGAAACAAGTTCAAGAGCTCCAGTGTACTACGTGGAGACTATAGCTAGTAAGAACATATTGTATTATTGAAAATTAAGAGAATAGATTTTAAGTCTTCTCCCAAAAAATGCATGGAAGATAATGCATATGTTAGTTCACTCAATTAGACTATTCAATAATGTATATATGTATTTTAAAACATCATGTCATTCACAATAAATATATCATGTTTTGCCAATTAGAAAAAGAAAAAGGACACAATAGAAAATTAAACAATGAGACATAGATTTGGATAAAAATACTCAACACACATAACTAATAAAAGGTGTCTATATTTCATAAAGAACATTTATGAATAGAGAAAACAAAACACACAACCCAAAGAGAAATTAGACAAAAGACAAAAGCAGGCACTGAACAGAAGCACACACAAAAATTAGCAATGAACATATAAAAAGATGTTCAAACACATTAACAATCACTTTAAATGAAAACCTTAAATCTAATGACCTGTTTTCTTACCAATCTCATTGGCAAAAATTAAAAATAAAAATTTCCTTATTCTCTATGAGATGGTTGTTGTTATTAGGTGCTGTCTAGTTGAGTCCAACTCATAGAAACCCTATGTATAGCAGATTGAAACACTTCCCAATTCTGTGCCAAGCACACAATCTTATGTTTAAGGCCATCGTTACAGACACTGTGTCAATCCATCTGGTGGAGGGTTTCCCTTTTTTTCGTTGACCTGCCACTCTCCCAAACATGATGTCTTTCTCCAGGGATTGGTCCCTCCTGACTACATGTCCAAAATACTTAAGACACAGTCTAGCCATCCTTGCTTCCAAGGGGGTTCTGGTTGCCCTTCTTCTGGACAGATCTGTTGGTTCTTTTGGTGGCCCATGGTATATTTAATATTCTTCTCCAGCACTATAATTCAAAAGTATCAATTCTTTTCCTTTCTCCCTTGTTCAATGTCCAGCTTTCAAAACCATATGATGCAACTGAAAATACCATGGCATGAGTCAGACACACCTTTGTTTTCAATGTGACATCTTTACTTTTCAATACTCTAAAGAGATCTTTTGCCACAGCTTTTCTCAGAGCAATGAGTCTTTTGCTTTCTTGACTGCTGCTTCCACAGGTGTTGATTATAGAGCCAAGTAAAGCAAAATCATGGACAACCTCAATCTTTTCTCCATGTATTATGAAGTTGCATACTGACCCAATCATAAAGATTGTTGTTTTGTTGATATTGAGTCACAATCCATACTGAAGGCTATGATCTTTGATCTTCATCAGTAAATGTTTTAAATCCTCTTCATTTTCAGAAGCAGAATTGTGTCATCTGCATAACACTGGTTGTTAGTGAGTCTTCCTCCAATCCTGATGCCGCATTCTTCCTCATAATGTGCAGCTTCTCAGATTATATGCTCAGTATATATATTGAAGAGATATGGTGAAATTATACAGCGCTGATGCACACCTTTCTCAACTTTAAACCAGGCTATGTTTCCTTGTTCTATTTGAACAACTGCCTCCTGGTTCACGTACAGATTCCTCATGAGTACAATTAGGTGCCCTGGTATTCCCATTTTCCAAAGTATTATCCATAATTTGTCATGATCCAAACAGTCAAATGCCTTTGCATAGTCAATAAAACATAGATAGACCTCTTCTGATATTCTCTACTTTTGGCTGATATCCACCTGACATCAGATGTCCCTGGTTCCCCGCCCTCTTCTGAAACCAGCTTGATTTTCTGGCAATTCCCTGTCTATATACTGCTGCAGTCATTTTTGAATGATCTTTGGTAAAATTTTGCTTGTGTGTGATATTAATGATATTGTCTGATAGCTTCCACATTCAGTTGGATCCCCTTTTTTGGGAACAAGCACAAATATGGATCTCTTCCATCCAGTTTGCCAGGTAGCTGTTTTCCAAATTCGTTGGCATAAATGGGTTAACACCTCCAGTGCTGCATCAGTTTGTTGAATCATCTGTATTGGAATTCCATCAGTTCCTGGAACCTTGTGTTTTGCCAGTTCTTTCAAGGCAGCTTCCTTCCACTTTGTCCTTCAATACCATTTGTTCCTCTTCATGAAACATTTATATGTTTTGAGTGTGAATGCTAAATGGTACTAATTCTATGGAGTATAGTGATAATAACTATAAATTTTTCTAATAGGATTTTAGTTGTTGAACAAAAATCCTCCTTCACATACAAATTTATTCATTGGAGCATTATTGAACCAAACTAACGGTCTGTCTATAGAGACTGAAAAAAATTAACTATGGTTCATTTAACATAAGGAACTATGACAGCAAACAGTACATACACTCTGTTGTTGGTGGTGCTGTCAAGCTGGGTCTGACTCATAGCAACCCTATACACTCTTTATGTATAAACTAATATTATTATCAATGAATTTAAAATGTTTAAACTTTTCCTTAAATTTTAAGTAGAAAAATAATAAGCTTTAGAATATTATGTGTGTGTATTTCTTTGCTTATATGAAGAAATTCTGAAAGTTTCCTACATAAGATTAAAAAATGAAATGTAGAGGAGAGGTACATAAGGAGAAACAAGAGTTCTTAATGTATACTTTATATTTTAGTTTTGAAAATGTGAATATATTACCTGTTTTAAAAATAAAATGCCCTTTCATACCTAGCATATTGACAACCATCACCATGTGGCCAACATGGGGGCAAAGAAAATTTTCTTCCAGTGCTGACAGGAGTGGATATTGACCCATTTATAATGGAAAATTATTTGGCATTTAATTATAAGTTTAAATAAGTAAATCCTCTGTAATCAATTGATCATATTCCTATATTTTTATCCTAGAGCAAAGTTTCCTAATCTAGTGTCCAATTGGGTCAATCATTAGTTTAAAAAATATCCATTGCCATGGATAGTTAAAAAAAATGGATTTTAACTGGAATTCAGCATTTTCAACAATTATCAATTTATCATTACAGGCATGTAACCAAAGTATTCATAGTAATAACTGTGACCCTAGCCATAAAAGAGATGACAGCCATTAACATTATACAAAAATTGTGGCAAACGTCTTAAAAGATAATGTATTCTGATCACTACTTTGAAAGTTTAGCAGTTAATATGTCCATTCTTACATTTCACGTGATTATATATCATTCTTTCCACAGAAGACTTCTGTGACCTATAGCTGGCCAACCATCTGGCAACTATGCTTAACAGTCATTGCCCACCAAAAAGTGATCTTGCATGTTCTTACAGAGCTAACTCAGACAGCTGTTTTGCTTCCCCACTTCTCTAACAGCAATCCTCAGTTAACCAATACATCCAGATGAGTTAGTTTTATTGAGTATTAAAGTTTTATGTAACTGTCAAGAGGAGCCAATTAGTACATAAAAGGATATGGATGTTGAAATCATAGAAACTTGTACATATGCATGTTGTTATTAGGTGCCATTGAGTCAGGGTCTGACTCATAGCAACCCTCACAGGGTTTTCAATGGCTGATTCTTTCAGGATTGCTTTGGGAGTGGATTGCCATGTCCTTCTCCCAGGCATATGCATGTAGGGAACACTTAAAAATTTTTTGGAGGGTGTCAAGGTGTAGGTCAGAGCTGGGGTTTAGCTCAGTTGGTAGAGTGTTGCTCCACACTCTCTGACGATCTGGGTTCCAGCCCCAGCACCGCAAAAATGGGAGAGGGATGTGGCAATCCACTCTTGATGCAATCCTGAAATAATCAGCCATTGAAAACCTTATGTGGGTCACTATGAGTTGGATCTGACTTGATGGCACCTAACAACAACAAGGTATAGCTCGGTTGAGTGTGTGCCTAGCTTGTGGAGGGCTCCAGGTTCAATCCCCAGCACCATAAATAAATAAATAAATAAATAAATAAATAATAAATAAATAAATACATAAGAAAGAAAGAACAAAAATCAGAATAAACATGGCACCAGTGCTTGCAATAATAAAAAACAAGAAGTTATGAATATAGGCATTAACACTGGGACAGATTCTTAAAAATCATAGTATTGATATATATGTATAATAAATGTCATCCACTAGTGAAAAGAATGAACTGTGACATGCAACAAAAGAGACTGATCTCACAAACTTATGTTACATGAGAGAAATAACAGAAGAATTCATACATTAAGGGTCCATTACAATCATGTTGCAAACTAAGCTACACAGCAATTATAAATACACACATGATTGACAGAATTAGAAGAGTATGGAGTTTCATTAACATCCATATCTGAGTGGCAGCTACAACCCAGAAGAGACACACTGGGATCTTTTATGGCAGAGGAATATTCCATTTTCCAATCTGTCACAGCTTGCAGCCATACCACTGTGGCATCTGATCCTGTCAGATCTTGGAAGCTAAGCAGGGTCGGGCCTGATCAGTACTTGGATGGGAGACCACCTGGGAACACCAGGTGCTGTAGGCTTGGGAGAAGGACCTGACAACCCATTCCCCAAAAATAATCGGCAATTTAAAACTCTAAAATAGCAGAGGAGTACGACAATAGTGTTCCATCTGCTGTATGTAGGGTTGCTAAGAGTTGGACACTGACTAGACTGGCACCTAACAACAACAACAATCTGTCATAGACACATAGGCTATTTGTGTAATAGTTTCTTTACAGTGTTCAGATGCATGTTATACCTTCTTCTGAATGTATAATATATTGTACAGTTTAAGAAAAAGTCTTCTCTAATTAAAGGTGGGTCCAATACCTGAGATAGAACTTTTGGTACTTGGTTCAAGTCCGGCTGGCTAAACCTTGCAGTTTCATCGCTTTCCACGAGAGAAGATAAAGCAGATCGTGGAGGCACCCCTTTCTTAATAACAGATCTCACATAATGTCTAAGGGAGAAAAGACACACAAAGGTTCTGTTATTGCAGTCTCTTGTTTAAAGTTACTAATAAATAACTTGCCATTGAAAACTCTATGAACAACAGAGAAGCACTGACAATAGTGTTTCCCCTGTTGTATGTAGGGTCGCTATGATTCTGACACCGACTCAATGGCACCTAACAATAAATAACTGCAGTTCTGTCAGCAATAGAAAGTTCTGTTTTTGTATATTTGTTCATTCTTTTACAATGAGTAATTTTTAAAACTTCATGTGTAAACAGTGAATTGTATTCTATACTACTGAAGAGAAATCCTATATCTGCCAGCGTATTGATGTAAAAATGTTCTTGACCAGTGTCAAGCCACATTTAGAATGTGGCTAAGGAATTCAGTTTTTAATTTTACATAATATTAAGTAATTTAAAAATTAAACTTATAGTTATGTGTTCCTAATGGCTACCATATTAGAACATGCAAAAAACTCTGTGGTAGTCATCTGGGATTTGCTAATCAAAATATAGGAATTTGATGTTTATAATCAGTTTAATTGCCTGCAGCTGTACCACTGTGGCTTCCTATCTTGTCAGATCTCAAAAGCTAAGCAGGGTCCAGGCTGGTTAGTACTTGGATGAGAGACCACCTGGGAACACCAGATGCTATAGGTTTGGGAGAAGGACTTAGAAACCATCTCGCCCCCCCCCAAAAAAAATCAGCCATTGAAAACCCTGTGTATAGCAGAGAAGCACAAACAATAGTGTTTCACCTATTGTATGTAGGGTCACTATGAGTTGGACACCAACTTGATGGCACCTAACAACAAAAACAATCAGTTTAATTATCAGAGTAATCAGTGATTACTGATTACTGATCAGTGATTACTGATCATCAGTGAAATAGGGCTCAGAGACAGAAATTTAGTTATGAATCTTGAGCACTTAAGTGTATAACTGGGATTCATACTATCTATCCAAGTACTTAGTATTTTTTTTTAAGTAGTTGCTGATGTGGTCCCAAATCACCATTGCTATAGCTAGAATTTTATAGGCATAATGAAAAGACATTTGCTACAGTATATATATTTTAGATAAGTGTGTTTCAAAGATAAAATTAAATTCTATGGACACAGACTTTATAAACTTTGAAATTTCTTTCTAGGTATTGTCCAGTAAAACTTAATTCATCTGCATCTAAACATCTCTGATTTACATGAAACTGCCACTAGAGGGTAGCACAAACATTTATGAGGATCCAATTCTATCATACAAGGCCTTGAGCCAAGAGTGGGCAAACCCGGGTGTGTTGCTACAGTGACAGTATTCCAATGAAAGGAAATTGTTATAGCAGTCAATTTCAAAGTCTTTCCAGAAAAAAAGGTCTGCTTTTAAGTTGACCTGAGAACTTTGTGCAGCACAGGACAAGGGGAATGTCTTTCACATAGGATGAGATGCTATTCACATATCTTTGCATTTGGCTCTGCCAGATAGCATGAATACATAATGAATTCATAACAGATTCCAGTAGGGAACAGATTAGTTGAATCCAATCAATGATGAAGTCACTTCTCTCTGGGCATTGGAATTTCATCCACCTTAATCAAATAATAAAGCTGAAAGAAGTTACATGAAAATCAAGAAAGGGAATAATTCAGGGAATTCAGGTCATGATGTCAACTCATTTGTGGCCCCTATTGACATAGAGATTTATAAAGACGAGGCATAATAATATAAATGGAATGAAAATTTGTCCTGGTAGTCTGCAGCTGCAGTTCTTACAACCCATGAAATCTCTGATTAGTATGCAAACTCAATCAGCTGAAATATTTTAAAAAATTATTTGGATGGCAAAATCATCATCTTAGCAGGTGCAAAGGTTAATTTTAGTTGTCTACTGGACTGGACTAAGGTATACCTAGTTAACTGGTAAGGGCTGGGATTTAGCTCAGTTGGTAGAGTGCTGCGTTGCAGTCTCTGAGGTCCCGAGTTCAATTCCCAGCACCACAAAAATGGGAGAAGGACCTGGCAATCCACTCTCAGGGCAATCCCGAAACAGTCAGCCATTGAAAACTCTATGAGGGTCGCTATGAGTTGGATAACCGACTCAATGGCACCCAAAAACAACAACAAGTTAACTGGTAAAGCATTAATTCTGGGCGTGTCTGTGAAGACATTTCTGGAGGAGATTGGCATGTAAGGTGGTGGAATGGAAAAGATCTTCCCTCAATGTGGTCAGACACTGCCCAATTGGCTGTAGGCCTGGATGGAACAAAATGGCAAAGAAAAGGAGACTTCACTCTCTACCTCCTGGAACCGAGACACTCTTCTTCTCCCCCTGTGGACATCAGAACTCCAGGTTCTCTAGCCTGTGGACTCTAGGACTTTCCCAGGAGCCTCTCAAGTTCTCAGGTCTTCAGAGTCAGAGGAGGAGTTACACCACTGGGTACTGGGGTTCCAAGACCTTCAGACTTGGACAACCATGTTACTCTGCCTCCCTGGCTCTCTATCTTACAGATGATCCATCATGGGATGTCACAGCCTCCATAATCATATGAACCAATTCCTCTAATAAATCTGTCTCATCCATCTATAGCTATCTATCTATCTATCTATCTGTCTGTCTGTCTGTCTGTCTGTCTGTCTGTCTATGTAGCCATCTGTCTAGCACCTATCCCACCCACAGTATTGTTTCTGATTCTCTACAGAACCATGACAAATACATCAGGTAACTAAGCATAATACTAATTAGAAAAATTATGAACCATTAACATTGTTATGTTAAGTTAAAAAAAATCTGTGTGTATGCTATAGACTGAATACCTGTGTCTCTCCAAAACTCATGTTGAAACTTAATCTCCTAGGAGATGATTTTTTGGAGGTGATGCCTTTTAAAGCTCATTAGGTCATGAGAATAGAGCCCCCATGAGTGGGATTAATACTTTTATAAAAGAGACCTCAGGGATATTCTTTACCCCTTCCACCAGGTGAGGTTACAGAGGAAAAAATGGTCCACTGTGACATAGTAGGTGAACCCTCACCAGACACCAGCTCTTCTTGCACCTTGATCTTGGAATTGCCAGCCTCTGAAACTGTGAGAAATAAATACATTCTCTTCAGCATTTTCTTTTCTTTTCTTTTTTTCTTATTTTATTTATTATTTTGTTGTTGTTGTTGTTGTTGTTGTTGTACTGATATGGTAAATTCAGGGCCTCTGCTCTACTAGGCAGGTGCACTACCAGTGAAATGTACCCCAATCCCATTTTTTATTTTTTATTTTGAGATAGGGTCTCACTAAGTTACACAGGCTGCCTCTAGCCTTGAATTTGCAATCTTCGTGTCTCTGCATACCATGTCTCTTGGATTTACAGGGGTGAGCCTTGATGGCCAGCATTTTTAACATTTACATAATGATGACATCGTTCATTTAAAATGTTTGACTATTGAGAATTTAGAATGTGACTAAGGAATTCAGTTTTTAATTTTACATAATATTAAGTAATTTAAAAATTAAACTTATAGTTATGTGTGCCTAATGGCTACCATATTAGAACGTGCAAAAAACCCTGAATAACTTGTTGTTGTTGTTGTTGTTGTTGTTGATAGATGCCATCAAGTCATGTCCGACTCAGAGAGACCCTATGTACAACAGGATAAAACATTATCCGACACTGTTCCATGTGTGGCACTATATCTGTGCTTCTTTGCTATTCATAGGGTTTTCAATAACTGATTGTTTTGGGGAATGGGCTTCTAGGTCCTTCTCCCAAGCTTAAGCACCCAGTATTCCCAGGTGATTGCCAATCCAAGTATTAACCAGTCTTGACCCTCCTTAGATTCAGAGATTTGACAGGTGAAGCCACAGTGGTATGGCTGCAGGTCCTGAATAACTTAGATGCCTCAAAATATTTTCTATTCCTGAGTCCCAGTCATATCCAAGGTATTGTATTAACTGTCAAAGTGTGACAGTGTAGACACAAAGATCATACACTAAACTCTGTTAAGGTATTCATTGTAAGTACACATGTTGTTGTTGTTAGGTGCCGTCCAGTCATGTCTGACTCAAAGCGACCCTCAAAAGGTTTTCAACCGTTGAGTGTTTCAGGATTGTTTTTGGAGTGGATTGCCACTTCCTTCTCCCATTTTTGCGGTGCTGGGAATTGGAACCCGGGACCTCAGACACTGCAGAGTGGTGCTCTACCAACTGAGTTAAATCCCGGTGCAAGTATATATGAGCCAGTGTTAACTGATTCTAAATATCTAGTCATGTTTCTCGTTGCATCCAGAAGGTTAGAGGCAAAGTTGGAAGAGGTAAGATTAGAAGTAGTCAATATTAAGCAGGATAAAGAAACCATTAGTAGTATAAAAGCAAAACTATTACTATAAGTAAACCAATCTCAGAAATAAAATCCAGAATGGGCCAGTAGTCTGAGACCATTGAGTGTTAAGGCAATTGTAGTTTTTTTTTTTTTCAAGTCTGTAAGGTCCCTCTGACAGAAGACAGTACAATAATAATGTAGGGTATGATTCATCAAGGGAACAAAAAAGCCTCTGAATATACTCTACTTAAGGAAAGAAAAGACATAATTTAATACATTCATAATATGTACATACAAGAAGTTAATATAACACAAAGTTTGACCAAATTAATGACAGTGATGATAAGATTGCATTTCATTTATATTACATTGCAGCATCACTTAGGACTGATTGTGTCTCAAGTGGCAGAAGCTTAATTCATAGTAGCTTTAACAGGAAAAAGAAATTACATTGTAACTGAAAAGTGCAGTGGGAATAGAAAATAACTCACACAATATTTTTTTACGTATTTAGAAACTTAATCATAAGGGAATGGAATGGGGCATATAATTGTCAAATATTTGAAAGTTTTTCTTGTAGAAAGGGAATTTTAAAACTGAAACATAATTTAACAGCTTCACAAGTTATTCTTCTTGGGGGAAGAACAGAACACACACATTGGTAGATAAAGGAGTAGAAAAGTGCTGTGGTCTGAAGGTGTGTATACTGTCTAAATTCCTCACATGAATTCCTAACCCCTGAGATAATACTCATGGGAGATGGGGTTTTGGGTCTGTGACTATGTCACAAGTTCAGATTAGTGCCTCTGAAAAAGGGACCCATTTACTTGCCTCTTCAACCATGTGAGGAGACAGCAAGAGGGCACCTTGTAGGAAGAAATGAGTCTTAACCAGACGGTAAATCTGCTGGCACTTCCAGAACCATAAGAGGAATACTTGTTGTTTACACACCTGGTTTATGGTATTTTGTTACAGCATCCCAAATGAACTAAGACAGAAAACAGATGCTGAGAAGCAGGATTGCTGGTGTAACCACTACCTAAGAACATGGACACAGTTTTGGAACTGGGTAACTGTTGTAGGAGAGGTCAACTAAGGACGTCAGACCTTTGTCTGTCAAGGTTCTTGTTATCATTGGTCAAAGAATTTATAGACAGACACAGAAGGTCAGCAAGCAAAAGTTTTGCTAGGAAGCAAACGTATTTGAGGAACCAAAAGCATACACACCGGGGAGCAGCACGCGCAACCTCACAACTGAGGACTAAACTGGGGGTGTTTGGGGTGTTGCTTTTATGAGTTCGGAGATGTTGATGGGGATGGAGTGTTTAGTGGAGATCATCTGAGTAGCTCCAACTTTTATCCTAATTAAGTTATGTAGAGTTATATCAGCATGCCTTGGAAGCTTGCACATTATTGACTAGAAGCTGTCAATTTTCCCTTGAATTTGCTCTTACCAATGAAGTGCTACCAGTGGAATGTCATATACCAGTCAGTTGCTGAGGGCTTTTGGGAGTCTGCATATTTGGAGGTTTTGGAGTTGGCAATGATTTTGAAGATCTAGGAGATGGTTCAGGAGAGCACAATACTCTCGTTTTTTGATTGGAGGAGATAGTCTAATGAAGAGGTTGGCCATTGCCTGTGATCCCCAACTACCTGCCTACTAACCCTTTTATATTGGATAGAGGCTGAAAGCATTTTAAGGTACATGTGGGGAAAAAAAAGTCTACACTGCCATTCACATACCTTTAAAGATGATTCTGGAGAGATCTCAGAAAATGGAGAGATGCAGAGAAAGTCCCAATATTCTTAAGAAATAGTTAGGTGGCTCGACAGGATATTGGTAGAAAGATGGATGGTAAAGCCTATTTGGTTTACATCGTAGGTGCAAATAAGGAGCATTTTATTAGGCAATGAAGAAAAGGCTATCTTTGTTATAAAGAGGCAAAGAACTTTGTTGACTTATGTTTGATTCTAGTGTTTGGTGGAAAGTAGAACTTGGAATAAGTGAAATTTTGTCTTTGGCTGAAGAAGTTTCTAAACGAAGTCTTAGAGTTGTGGATTGGTTTCTCTTTAGTGCTTACAGTAAAATGGCATTTGAGGTCATCACAGTTGCCCCTCCCATTACACACTCAGTGCAGAGGCCTAAGGAGGGGGCAGACCTATTTCAAAGCTGGGGGCCCCGCTGCCAATGCTGCTTCACATCATAGGCTCCACTCACCATAGTCTACCTACCCCCTTGGTATTCTCTTCAGAGAGCACTTTCTCAATTTTTGCAATATGGGGAGCCTGAGAATTTTCTAAATCATTTGCATCTTATAAATAATAATTTCTTTTTTAGTTCATCCCTCTCATCTTGCACTTCTAGCATAAGTGGTTGCAAGGAACTAGGCCACCTCTTTAATATTTTGCTTATGAATCCCCTTGTCTAAATATCCAGTATCATTGCTCACAGGTTCTGACCTCCAAAAAATACTGGAACACAATTTCCAAGTTCTTTACTACTTTGCTACATGGATTTCCTTTCCTCCAGTTTCTAATAGCCTATTCCTCCTCTTCACCTGAAACCTCATGAAAATGGCCTTTAACACCATATTTCTACCAATATTCTGTTTATGACTGTTTATGTACCTCTAAGCAGGAGCAGGCTTTCTCTCAAGTTCTCATTTTTCCTTTTTGAGCCTTCCCAGCACCACTTTCAAACAATCTCTCCCCAGCAATGTGTACTTCTCCCAGCATGCACCTCAGAACTCAGTTCTAAGGCTACATCCATGTTTTTGTATAGTTATGACAGCAGTTTCTCACTTTTTAATAACAAAATCTATATTCATTTGCTTGAGCTGCCATAATAAAATAATACAGCCTGGGTGGCTTAAGCAAGAGAAATTTATTTTCTCACAGTTCTGCAGCCAAGAAGCCTGAGGTAAGTAGGGGAGCAAGTAGGGTTTGCTTCTTAATGAGGCCTCCCCTCTCTCTTTCCTTGTGGATAGACGCCTTTTCTTTGTGTGCTTATGTGGCCTTTCCAGAGTGTACATGGGGAGGGGGGGAGACAGTGAGCAAGGTCTTTAGAATCTCCTCTTATAAAGACATTGACTCTAATAGGTCAGGGCTCCACCCATATGACAACATTTAACCTTAATTGCTTTCTTAGAGTGCTCATTTTCAAATCCAACCATAATGATGGTTTAGGACCTCAGCATATGAATATGGAGGGAAATGAAACATTTAGTCTGTAGCAACCACACTTATTATTGTTGTTAGGTGTCATCTAGTCGGACATAATTTGAGCAAAGTTGCTTTTTAATAAGTGAATTAATATAATCATAAGTTATAAGACATCAAAGAAATATCTTTTAATATGCTTTTTATCAATATTTGGCCTTTTTCTTTTAAAAACTTTTTTAAAAATTATTTTTGTAGTATTTGGGGGTTGAACAGTTGAACCCAGGGATTCACACATACTTTGCAAGTGTGCTATCACTGGCATGCACTCCCAGCCTATTTCTTCTGATTGTTATTGTTTACATTTTTAGTCAGGGTCTCTATAAGTTACACAGGCTGCCTCTGGCCTGGAACTTGACGTCCTCCTGCCTCTGTCTCCCAGGCACTGGGATTACAGGCATGGGTCACAGCACCCAGCTAATATTTGACCTTTTTATTCAAATGCCCTTCCCATTTATTGTTAATTTTAACCCCATACATCATAAAAATATCTTATTAACAAGATACATTTATGAGAAAAATGTTATATACTTACGTTTCTGTTGGAATTGGAAATGGAGTCATTCCATAATTCAAAAATGGACTTGAAATCTCAAGATATTGTTCAGGCTTCTTTATTATTACATCTAAAAAGTAGCAGTTAGAAAGTGCAGTGTACATTTTTTTTATCTTTCAGGATCATATGCAGAATTTAGCATTTAATGCAGTGCTGATCAGATTAACTACTTACCCAGCATATTCCAACAGTTAAATAGGAATATACAAAGATACCTAAGGTTTTTTATTGAAAGTGTTTATAGATCTAACCAATATTAGATTTCTTTTGTCCACACCTCAGTTTCTTTCACAATTGCAACTGAAACCATTAAGTCTTGAGGGGGAAAGTCAACATTGTCTTATAGAACTATTACTTGACACTTGCTATTTCAAGAATGATTTTCTCTAAAAATCTTTTACTAAAAAAATGTATTACCTTAGTTAACCTCTGCAATGCAATTGCTTAGGACACAAAAAAGAAATGTAAACTAATATAGGGAGATGTAGTGGAAGAACAGAAAATGTATCAAAGTCAAGGTAATGGATAGAAACAAAGCATTAGGACAATAGTGGATCCACGGATATTCCTAAATCTGAAGGTAGTCTAAAAGTAGGATATTCCCAACAGGAAAGGGACAGAGCATGTGAATTACCATGGCAAACACTAAAATTGAACACAAGAGGTGACTATTGTGAAAAGAAGAAAAGCTGTGACAAGGGATACATAAATTTTCTCTGGTCATTCTGTATTAGCCTCTAAAATAATCTTCCCACTCATTTTTGATAACTTTTACTTTAATGATTAAGTCAAACAGAAAGAAGAAAGACACTGTGATGAACCCTAGGGTAGGACACTGTCATTGTGGAATTCCAACAATGGCGAGATCATTGTCCTAATTTACAAAAAAAGTGATCACTTACGTAGAATTACACAATCATTAGCACAAGCAGAAGATAACTGCATGCTCCATTTTCATCCTTTCATCCAGCTATGCCTTGATGTACTGAATGAACAACTGCTTTAAGTGACTCAATACATTTCACTAAACTATAATGTTTAAGAGTAAAAAATTTTCTTTCCTTTTAAGTATCATTTGGATGCTGATTTTGGTTTAGGAACAAAAAGTACAAAAAGGCAGGCAGGAAGGCAGGCAGGCAGGCAGGTGGGCAGGAAGGAAGGACTGAAGGGGAAAGGAGGGGAGGGGAGGGAATGAAAGGAAGGAAAGGGAGGAAGGAAAGGAAGGGAGACAGGGAAGCTCTTGTAACCCAAAGCTGCAGATGTACTTTGTTGGCACCCATTGCAGAAACACTAAGATTGAATGTCAATGACTGAAATAATCAAACAGGAAGGAGAGAGATGATTGGACCTAGACAAAAAATGAATTAACCATTTCTCTTCTTTACCCAAAACACAGTTTATACTCGTTGGTGTTTTGTGACAATGATGACACATTTTATACTAGAGAAATCTTTGCTACCAGCTGTATTGGTGGTGTCAATGTAGGCAGATAGCAAATGGCAGGAAAATTACATGGTTACCATTGTTATTCATAATTTGTAATTGTGTAAATTATGGTAGAAAGTAGGAGGCAAAGAACAGGTAAAATTCCAATCTATGTGGCTATTGCAAGCAGTTCCAGGATCTTGAGTGCCACTGAGATTTATGTATTATACTGAGACTGGGATATGGTTCTCTTATCACTTAGAATGAAGATTTTGAAGTCACAGCAAGAGCCATAGTGATTTGAAGGCATTTCCATTACCAATAAGGATACATGCCATGGTTTATGGTTCATGGTTTGTAATTCATGGGACCACCCACATGAGGTGTATTTATAAGATTAGCAGGAAAGTCTTCAGGCAATGACACATGTTTGTTCATTGTGGCTTTGCCTTCGCTGTTCATTCAGGTGATAGGCCACTGAACAAAACTTCTGTTATAGTATGGATATTGGATGTTCCTGAAAAGTTTTTTTGTTGCAGACTTGGTCCCCAGGGTGGTACTCTTGGGAGATGGCATAACTTTTAGAGAAGAAGCCCTTAGATCATTGTGGATGGGTCTTTGAGGAGGACTATGGAACACTAATTTCTTCTTTGTTTTTGCATCCTTGTTCATGAGGTGAGTAGTCTACTCACCATGTATTCTGGACATGATATACTGCCTCATCAGGGGCCCAAAGCGATGAGGCCACTTGATCTTGGCCTGAAATCTCTAAAACTATGAGTCAAAATAAACCTTTTGTCTTTATAAGTTAATTGCCTCAAGTATTTCACTGTAGTAACAAAAAGCTGACTAATTCAATCTAATGCAATAAACTCTAGAATGTAATATACTGATACTTCATTAGTAAAATTAGAAAATAGTGAAATATTAAAAAAGAAAAAGGGATAAAATGCAAAAGCAAGGAAACAGATGCAAAAAACATTATATAAAGAAGTTTCTTCTTGTTCTCTCTCTTCTCTGGATACTCAAACCCAAGGCCTCACATGTGCTAGGCAAGAGCTCTGACACTGAACTAAACCCCTAGACTCCAAATAGTTTAGGTTTCTTGGAATAAGAATATTACACACACACACACACACACACACACACACACACACACACACACACAATCACTAACATTCCAATTCTTTTTCTACCTCAGTTAAAAAATATAAACGCTAAGCTGGCTAAGGGAAGAGCATGCATGTTGAACAAACAGACACAAATTAAAAGTTGTTTTTTTTTCCTGTTATTTAAATATTTAATTGTTAGTGTTTCTTTTTTAAATTCTCTTCCCTCATGTTCATGTTTTTACTTAAAATTTGATTCTTCATGTATGGTCTCATCTCATTTCTTCTTTTGCCATTTTGGCCCTTCTTCCATTCAAACATTGTGCTTGCAGAAAAATAAAGTAAGAATGACTTGTAGAGAGCAAAAACTTGAAGGTATGAAGATATGGATTATGAGGAATGGAGGAATGAGTTCTGAGAATAAGAACAAAGTAGGCACACTGTTGTCTCTACCTGTAACCCATGGGAACCTACTTATGTCTAAGGACTGCCATCATTCAATAAGTGGCCATATGGCAGTATCAACACAGAGGCAAGTTCAAGGTAGAAGTTCTATTCCTAGTTCTAATTATAAATCAATAATTCAAATATTATGTTCTATATGACGTGCATAATTAATCCTTTAAAGGCATAAAGTTTGGACATAAAGTTCAAGTTGGTTTTAGGTACAGTGTTAGATGGTTAACCCTGAAATACATCTTTCATCACAAAAGAAAGTATTGAGCCTTTCTTTATATACAGGAACATTACTGAGAAAGATTTTAAGAAGGAACAACACATACCTTGAGGTTCATCTGTTATAACAGTTTCTTTTTTTGGACGAATGAGCTTCCAGGGAGGTACAGGAGGTGGTTTTGGTGGTGCAACAAGGGGACAAGACCTACTTCTTGTCACGAGCACAGGATGGCTACAGATGTGGGAAAGTCCATATTCTCTAAGTTTCTCAGCAGAATCTGCCTAAGAGATGGAAAGAAGTTCAAAAGGATTCCTGCGATTACCTCCTACACTTAAAATAATACATTGGTCAACAGAGAAATACTATCATCATTGTAGTGGTAATAAAAAATCTGTATTTCCACCTCCTTTAATATAAGTGTAACAACCACTTGGGTTTCACATCTTTTGATTTCCCTGTTAACTTATTTGAAAATATGAAAGATTAGAATTAGAAGACACTTTTCAGTTCTAAAAGCTTCCATGAGATTTCAAACTTTTTAGTGCATCAGTTTTATTCCAAAATTAAGCAGCCATTATTTTTAGAAGTTAAAGCTTTAATAGTAGTGCTTATTGTATTTTTTAAAAAAGTAATCATGAGCAATTTTTAACTGCTGTTGAAAAAATTCCACTGTCTTACACACTCAGGTCAGTGAGGTGGCAGAATCTGCAGATCTTTCCCTGACCCCTGTACAGTGGGTTCTTCCATAGGAAATCCCCTAATTACTGATTACTCCTGACAATGGAAGCATTCCATAGAAGTGCAGGGACACTGCCCTGCCAAATCAATTAACTGCCCAGGCAGATACTTCCTATACTCAAATGTTTAACTGTCCTGAAGCCACTCTGCTTTGGAATGATTAAGACTATTATTTCAGCAGAAACTTCAGTTACTGATTGCTACCTGAAATATGCCATGTTGTTTTAGGTGCTAATGAGTTGTGGCTGACCCATAGTGACCTTATGTACAACAGAATGAAACACTCTCCAACTCTATGCCATGCCCAGCACTGTCAGTGCTCCTTTGCTATTCATAGGGTTTTCAGTAGCTGATTGTTTCAGAATTGCTTCAGGAGTGGATTGTCACATCCTTCTCCCATTTTTGTGGTGCTGAGGATCCAACCCAGGGCCTCAGAGAGCACAGAGCAGCATTCTACCAACTGAGCTTAACTCCAGCCCTCAAATATGCTATAAGAAATGAAGAACAAAAAAGGATGTGAAAGTTGAAGTGGTCTATACTATAGCCAAATTCTAATTTTCACAGCTTGCTTTAACACCTAAAGTAAAATAAAACATTTAAGTACATTAAAGTCAGCTTTGCCAATAACTACATTTCTTCCTTGAGATTTCAAATCATTGATTTCTATGTAATAGCAGCAGCTGAGAATGTCAGTTTATAAAACAGTCATTTAAATGAGGACCACAAACCCACCCATCAGCCTATTTCAAGCTATGCCTCAAGTGGACCCTGCCTTGCCCCAGGACTCTGCTTCTATATAGCTCTCTATATACTTCTCTGAGGCACAAAACAAGTGGGACACACATGCATTATGGCAGTTCTTCCTGAAGCCAGGAAAATCATTATAAGAAAGAATTAATCAATGCACTAGTGAGTCCAGCAGAGTATTTAAAAGTGTTGTAAATCTTCAAAGTAAAGAGAACAGTGATTCAACGGTTTTTTGAAGTGGGCTGAGAAGAAATATTTTTTCATCTCATTTGCTTATCTTTAGCAATTTACTGAAAAACTTTCAGAATTTTCTGTACCTTACACCTTACAGTAGCTTTAATTTTTTTCTGCATGATGTAAAGTCTAAATTTGTTTCCTACCACTTTAACTCTGTCAAGTTTTATAAGTTTCCAGTAATCCTTTCAATGGAAACTTATGGGAGAAATTGAGAACATTCAGTAAGAGGATGCTTCAATGTAGTGGTTTAGACAAGGGTATTACTGTAAAAGTTACATTTAAATAGTATCCAAAATAGAAGCCATACTCAAAGTAATGCTTATAATTTGAATAAATCCTGGACATTTTACCAGTGGTAATTTTTAGCCTACATATCTTAATTTCTCCTTCTGATTGTAAACAATGTTTTAGTCTAAAATGAATTTGCTTTTTGAACTGTAGAACATTAGAAATAAAATGGTTTAAAGTATTTTGAAAATGTGAAGCATTAGTGCAAATAACAAAGCATGGTACTTATAACTTAAATAATCTTCCAAATTTAAGCATGAGAAATATTAAAAATTGACAATTTCTCACACTTTTTTATTTTCAACAATGCTTCTGAAGCATGTAAAGTAATGCTATTAATTATATAGTTCAATGTTAAGAAACTTTATTAAAAGTTTCTTAAGAACAGGGAAGAGAGGGATTTAGAATAGTGCCTGAAACATTGAGTAGGCATTCAATAATATTTGTGAAGTAATTCATGTGTAAGACTTAAGTTAAAAGTTTCCTTTCTTAGGCATTCAATAAATATTTGTTAAGTAATTCATGTGTAAGACTTAAGTTAGAAGTTTCCTTTCTTAGGACCCTTTTACTCTTTTATCCCATTCCATTTCAAACTTTCTAGAAGAAGTAGAGGTTCGGGCTGGTGGAGGAAGCTTTTTAAAACTCCCGGCTCATCCATCTAAATAAAACTAAAACCATTTTGAACACCAGAGAGGAGAAGATGTTGGATCATGTAGTTTATGAGGTCTTGCTCCTTCTCCTTCTCATGTTTCTTTTCTTTTCTTTTCTCTTTTCTATCTTTTTTTTTTTTTTTTTGACAGCACTGGGTGTGGACCCAGGGTCTCGTGCATGCTTTGCAAATGCTCTACTATTGAGCTGCACCCCCAGTCCATTTTTACTTTTTATCTTGAAACAGAGTCTTGCTAAGTTACACTGGCTGCCTCCATTTCAAACTGATGGTCTTCCAGGCTCTGGCTTCTGAGCTGCTGGGACTTATAGGTTGTGCCACCATGCCCAGCACACTCTTGTTTTTCTTCTCTCTCTCTCTCTCTCTCCCCCACCCCCTCCATTCTCCTGCCTTAGTTTCTCTGGAGTGCTGGGCATGTACCACCAATTTATTTTACTTTTGCTGTCATTGCTCTCATGGTATTTGGGGCTATGATATTTAGCAACATACTCCATTGATCAAAATTTCATTAGGAAAAAATCATTCCCTATTGGTTTATTATTAAAACTTTGTACTCTATTATATTCTGATATTCACCAAGGAAATTAGTTCAGCCTCACAGACACCTGAAAGGATCAGCAGGCAAGGTAGGAGAATGTGACACTATAGTCAGTTCACTATAGCCTTGGAGATTATTTAATGATTGGCACAGACTTTGGGCTATTTCCAGGTCCTCGGGTATCTTAAACTATTTTCAAATCCTCCCTGAAAGGGAGGATTTAAGGTAGATGTGGTAGCACACACCTATAATCTCAGCACTTGGGAGGATTGGGGGATGGCAAGTTTGAAGCCAGCCTGGGCTGCATAGTAGGACTCTATCTCAAACAAACCAAACCAAACCAATCAAACAGGGAAACAGGAGGATTTATAAAGACAGTTATGCCCTGACTTTTACCTATAACTCAAGTTGTCTCTGAGACTTCTCTATAATTTATTCAGTCTCTGGTAGTTCTTTGAGCCCAGTGGAGTCTCCACCTCCAGATTTTCCAACATAAGATTCCCTGTGCTTTGAATATACTTTTACTTATTTACTTGCATAACTTCATAAAGTTTCAGCCTAAACAGTTAGCTTTTCCTTTGGGACGACTTCCCTGGTCCCCATTAGAAAAAATAATGAGTTTGTGCTTTGTCTCCCCCATTGATTTTTTTTTCACTCATTCATTCAAGTATTCATCTGGCCATTTCTCCAACAAATATCATTTAATCACCTACACCTACCTTGTGGTAGGTACCTTGTATGCCTTCTGTTATAACAATTTTCCAATTATATTATTATGTTTGCTTAATTATCTGCTTTCCTCATTAGAGTCTAAGCTTTTTAGGGAAGGACTTTGTTAATTTTTCTCATCTTTGTACCTTCAGAACATAGCACATTGTTTATCATATTATAGAAAATAAGCATCTGCTAGATTATCTAATGAATAAACATGTGTTTACTGTCATTTTGGTTTGTTAAATTCAGAAGTACCCTTCTTTTTAAATCTTGGTTTCTCAGTAAAACAACCAGAAGTTCAAATGCCTTATTTTGGATAATTTTCTTTTTCTTTTTTGGTGATACATTCGTGCTATGTTACATTTTACAACTTTAAAGGAAGTCTGAGTATTTTTCAGATATGAGCACTCATAGTACTACACAAAACATTCCTGGTGTTGTTCTGAAGTCCAAATAGATTTTTTACTGTCAAAAAAACTTGAGTTAGTGCCTAGACTAGTGGCAGAAAAAGAGGCTAAAAAATTAAAAATCAGGGATGAGCTGTCCAGCCCTAATCTCAACAAGAGGAGCGATTTGATTTGATGCTTTGGAAGCACAGTTGGATTGCTGACTGCTACTGATTTTAAGATCCAGACTAAATTTCTGATTCTGCTATTAACTCATGAATTTAACTTTGAAATAAAATCAGAGAAGTTGCCACTATCTCCATATTCATGATGTCACATTGGATCCTACCATTTTGATGGTGTTACCACTGCTATGTAATCGATTTTTGCAACTAAGAATGGTTTTTATCTAAAAAAGAGAATAAAGTGAAAGAAAGAGAAAAAAGGAGGAGGACGAAGTGGAGGAAGAGGAGGAGATAAAAATAACCTTATCCCCCGAGTCCAATCCAAAAGACAAATATAATACACCTACTAAAGTGTAATCCGTAGCCCTGTGGAATCCGATCCCGTCAGATCTCGGAAGCTAAGCAGGGTCGGGCCTGGTTAGTACCAGGATGGGAGACCACCTGGGAACACTAGGTGCTGTAGGCTTGGGAGAAGGACCTGGCAACCCCCTCCCAAAAATCAATCTGCCATTGAAAACCCTATGAACAGCAGAGAAGCACTGACAATAGTGTTTCCCCTGTTGTACAGAGGGTCGCTATGAGTCGGATACCGACTCGACGGCACCTAACAACAACAACAACAACTAAAGTGTAATAGCCTTCCAGTTGGAATATTTACATTTCAAGCTAATTTTTATTGAAGTTTTAAAACTCAGCTCTTTCTAACTAACCAAATGAATATTTTTATGTAATGATATCACTGCACCATCTAATTCTATACTTTAATATAGTGAGTTGAGAACATATGGAATCTTCGCAATAAGGTGCTCTATGTCTAAAGCCCCCAGACAGGGTGAGGATTCAGTAAGCCCCAAATGCAATGCAGTATCTGTTTAAATCAATTATACACTAACTAGGTAGACTATGGTGTTACAAGGGAAGGACAAATTTGTTTTTTATTTCTTTTCCCTAAGAAACAAAGACAGTTAAAAAATTATGGAGGTGCATCAATACCATGCAACCAATGAACATCATATTAACTAAAATAAAACACCATGGGAAACATGCTAATAATACACTGTTAAATGAAAAGCTGCCTTTGAAATGGAACAGAAAATATGATTTCCTCTCTATAAAAAAAATTATACATACAAGCCGGGCGTGGTGGCGCATGCCTGTAATCCCAGCCACTGGGGAGGCAGAGGC
Organism: Pedetes capensis; assembly: GCA_007922755.1. Taxonomy (NCBI): domain Eukaryota; kingdom Metazoa; phylum Chordata; class Mammalia; order Rodentia; family Pedetidae; genus Pedetes; species Pedetes capensis. The sequence goes on from VMDO01003815.1 coordinate 46,952, forward strand.
CGGAGGATCACAAGTTCTAGACCAGAGACAGTCTGTGTAATTTAGTGAGACCCTGACTCTAAAAGTAAAAAATAGGTTGGGGATGCAGCTCAGGGGTACAGCACTTGCAAAGCATGCAATTGTGAGGTCCTGGATTCAACCCCCAGTACCGCACAAAAAAAAAAAAAAAAAAAAAAATTTCATGTTCAAAACACAGAATATATGCATATAAGAAAAATCAAAGGATGCATACCAAAATGTCAGCAATACTTATGCTTAGGCATTATGCTATGCATATTTTAATCATATTCCCTTTGACTACACTTTCTAAATTTCCTATAATTTGTTAAATTTATAAGAAAAGAGCAAGTAGAATTTATTTTGTATTATTTCAGGATCTAAGAAAGATCATAGCCATGGCTCTCCAGCCTGAGTGAGAATTCATCTTTATCATCTTATGTCAAGAAAATATATGTGGTCTATGTATGGGAAAGTCATTAATTATTATTCAGGAATGATTTATATGAGTTTCACTGGAATGTATCTGAATTGTATAAAATCTGTACCTTTCCTTTTGTATATAATAGAAAAACCTTTAAAAGTAAATGTGACAGCTGAGCATTGTGGCCCACAACTCTAATCCCAGTGACTTGAAAGATGGAGGCAGGAAGATTGCAAGTTTAAGGCTGCAGGGAGCCAGCACAATTTAGCAGGGCCCTGTCTCAAAATAAGAAATAAAACAGGGGCTTGAGGTGGAGCTCAGTGGTAGAGAACTTGCCTTTCATGCATGAGACCCTGGGTTCAACATCCCAGTACTGAAAAAAATAATAAATAAATAAATAAGCCAACTTTTTTTTGCATTTTTTAACTGCATAGTAATGCAATCATCTAAGATAATTTTGGATGTGTCAAGTCCCTTAGGTAAAGTCATCTTTCCTCATAAGTGCATACAATTTAAATTATACTATAGTTTTGGGTCTTGAATACTTACCATCTTCTCTAATGAAAAGATCTTGTTTTCAAACAAATAGAGAGGTGTAAAGGTAGCATATACAACCATGTGAGGGGACTGCGTTGCTGTAGAGCCTGCAAAAGAAACATATATTTTATCATGAAAATCCTAGTCCAAATGAGTCTAGACAGCCACCTTCTCACTGTGTCCTCATATGGCCTCTTCACTGTGTGGTGGGAGGCAGGGGGAGAGAGAGAGATGAGGAAAAGGGAGAAGGGGGAGGGGAGAGGGAGAGGGAGAATATACGGTCTCTTTCTCTTTTTATAAGGATTAGGGTCCTAGCATTATGACATCAACTAACCTTAACTACCTCCCTAAGGGAATTTTCTCCAAATAAAGTCACAGTGGGGGACACAGTCTTCAACATATGGATTTGGAGGTGATGTAATTCCTTTCATAGCATTCTGCTCTCTGCTCCTTCCTAAATTCATGTTTTTCTTACATGCAAATTACATTCACCACATTCCAACACCACCAATGGTATTAATCCATTTCAGCATCGATTCCAAGTCTAAATATCATCTAAATTACATGTGAGTAAAACTTAAGGTATGATTCATCCTGATGCAAAATTCCTCTTCTATGATTCCTCCACAGCTATGAACCTGTGATACTACACAAGTTATTGTTATTAGGTGTCTTCAGGTGAGATTCATAGTAACTCTATATATTATAGACAGTACAAAATACTCCTTCACCCTGTGCCATGCTGGGCCTATGTCAGTGCTTCTCTGCGATTCATAGGGTTTTCAATGGCTGATTGCTTCGAGATTATTTCAGGAGTGGGCTGCCAGGTCCTTCTTCCATACTAGGCAAGTTATGCACTTCCAAAATACAGTGGTAATGGTGGAGCAGGCATAGAATAGACATTCCAATTGTAAAAGGAACAAACAGGGAAGGAAGAAGGGGTCCCAAGTGAGTCCAAAAGCTCACCAGGCAAACTGTTAAATCTTAAGGCTTGGGAATAATGCTTTTTCGATGGATTCTGCTTTCTGGCCCACTGCTGCCCTGCAGCCCTAGGTGGTGGCCCCATCTCTTTGGCTCTGGGCAGAGGCCTTGCCTGTTGACTCTGCAATGGCTTCACTCGCAGGAGCCATTGTGAAGTGGCCCATCTGGCTCTTTGTAGGGGTAGCCTGGCTTACTGGAACCAAGAAGGTAGATCAGCCTCTGAAGTCAAGGTGGAAACAGCCTTGCTCCCTGAGCTCGGTGAGAATGCAATCTTGACTACCTTTGGATCACTATGGATCACATTCTTCCCTTTTCCTGAAGGACCATGCACATTCTTGTTCAAAGCCACATAGCTCTATGGTCCTATCCTGCAGAATTCTAAGTCCAACAGCGTTTCCTCATTCCATCTTGCTTTCTCTGTCCTCCCATTTCAAATTGGCTGTGCCTCTGGTGGTATAAACTCATTTCTATTCCTAGTCTTTGTTGAGATGACTACTGAACTGTACAGGTAATTTTGTGGATTGATTTTTTCAAGTCACATCCTGGGTGTTCTTTCTACAACAAGCTTTCTTATTTTTTGCAATAAGGTAAGGCTGAGGACTTTTCAAATCTTCAAGTTCTTACCCCTGTTTGCTTCAAAATTCATTCACTTTATTTCTCTATTCTCCTAAAGTAAGGAGAAGGTAAGCCTCATCTTCAATGCTTTGCTTAGAAGCCACTCCAGGCAAGTGTCTCTAATCTCATTAACCATAGGTTGTGACTTCCATGGAATGCTAGAAACATACTTCAGCCAAGTTCTTTACCACCTTGTAACATGTGAGATTTTCTAGTAATATGTTCCTCATTTGCATCTGAGACCTCAACTTGAGCACCCTTAACGTCTGTATTCCTACCAATAATCTCTTCCAAGAAGTCAGGGATTTTTCTAGCATGCCCCTAAAAACTCTTTCAACCTCTACCCATCACTCAGCTCCCAAGCCATCTCCTTAGTTTTAGGTATTTGTTACAGCAGCACTGGACTTTATGGTACCAACATCTGTGTATTGGTCCATTCTTTCCAGAAAAACAAAATCAATATAAAAATAGAGTTATTGTAAGGAATTGGGTCACATGATATGGGATGCTAACAACATCTGTTGGGTAAGTTAGTTTGGCTGAAGACCTGGAAAAGGCAGTAATGGAGTTCCTGCCTGAAGGCCAACAAGCTCTAATCCAGGAAGAGTCAATGTTTCAGTCTTGGTCTGAAGGCACTTATACATGAGGAACTCTGTCATACATGGGGGAAGGTCAGCCTTTTTCTAGTCAGGCATTTGATAGGTTGGTAAGAAATATAAATATAAAATGATCGCATTTTTTTGGACATCCTTTATTATTTTCTGTTGTTGTTATTGTTGTTGTTGTTAGGTGCCACTGAGTTGAGTCTGACTCAGAGAGACCCTATCTATGTACAACTGGATGAAATACTCCCCGACATTGTGCCATGTCCAGCACTATGTCAGTGCTTCTCTGCTATTCAGAAGGTTTTCAATGGCTGATTGTTTTTGAGTAATGGGCTGCCAGGTCCTTCTCTCTAGCCTGCAGCTCCTGGTATTCTCAAGTGGTCTTCCATCCAAGGGAGACTATCTGGGCCAACCCTGCCTAGTTTCCAAGATTACATGGGATCAGATGCTAGGGTAGTATGACTGCAGACATTATTTTTTATGAGAACATCTAAAGAAGATGTTGACCAGAATTGTTGTCAGCCCACTTAATCCTACCAGAATATATTTGCAGGTCCAACACAAAGGTCAGGGATAAAAGACTGTTTATACCAGGCTGATAATTTCTTAGTGTAAATCCTTTAAAAATTAGGAGGCTATTTATTTTCAATCAATTTCACATGGCAAAAATACATTCTTAGGTATAATTCACAACACTAATTTGTTTTTCTGCTTCTTTGCCTCCTGGAAGCTACTTTAAGATATTTGCCACAAAGAGCTCATACTTAACATTCTTCGACACATGACGAAGTAAATTCTTTACAAAGTTTTCCTGGCCATTTGTTGTTAAGGCCAGAGTTTAGTCTTAACTCAAGTTCTTTGTGGTTAGGAAATAGGCTTCAGTCATGTTAAGTTCTTTGATCTCTGACGTTTCTCTATTTTTGTTTTTCATGTACTTTGGGAAAACAGACAGTTACAGCCTGAGCTCATCTCTTATTTGAAATATTTTGTTAAGAGTAGATATTGTAAAATAACACTGTCTACAGTAGTAGACACTCTACCACTTTTTTCTGAGACTCAGGCTTACAAACTGCATGGCTAGCTTTCCGATATGACAGCTTCCAGTTTTACCAAACATTTTGCTGTGGTATAAGGTAGATCTCTGGGTTTCCTTGAGCTTGAGATATCTATTTCTTCACTGCCCACCAACCTACCTCCAAGCAAGTATCACATATTTTTGTTGTTGTTGTTGTTAGGTGCCTTCGAGTCAGTATCTGACTCATAGCGACCCTCATAGGGCTTTCAATGGCTGTTTCAAGATTGCCTTGGGAGTGGATTGCCAGGCCCTTCTCCCATTTTTGCGGTGCTAGGAATTGAACTCGGGACCTCAGAGACTGAAGCACAGCTCTCTACCAACTGAGCTAAATCCCAGCCCCACATATTTTTAGCTTATAACTAATCCTCTTAGCTCAGTTGGTAGAGCGCCGCTCTGCAGTCTCTGAGTTCCTGAGTTCAATTCCCAGTACCACAAAAAATGGGAGAAGGACATGGCAATCCACTCCCAAGGCAATCTCAAAACAATCAGCCATTGAAAACCCTATGAGGGTTGCTATGAGTCAGACATGACCCAATGGCACCTAACAACAACAACAACAATCCTCTAATTTGAATGGTGGTTCATGCATAAAGTAATTCTAGCTATTCAGGCTGTAATGTCTGCAACTGCATTTGGCTGTATGGATCATAATAAATTAAGGATAACAATGAGGAAAATGGGAATATCACAGCACTTAATTGTACCCATGAGGAATCTGTAAATGAACCAGGAGGCAGTTGTTCGAATAAAACAAGAAAACACAGCCTAGTTTAAAGTTGAGAAAGGTGTGCGTCAGGGCTGTATACTTTCACCATATCTCTTTAATTTATATGCTGAGCAAATAATCTGAGAAGCTGGACTTTATGAGGAAGAACGTGGCATCAGGATTGGAGGAAGACTCATTAACAATCTGCATTATACAGATGGCGCAACTCTGCTTGTGGAAAATGAAGAGGATTTAAAACATTTACTGATGAAGATCAAAGATCACAGCCTTTAATAAGAGTTGCGACTAAACATCAACAAAACAAAAATCTTTATGACTGGGCCAGTATGCAACTTCACAATAAATGGAGAAAAGATTGAGGTTGTCCATGATTTTGCTTTGCCTGGGTCTATAATCAACACCTGTGGAAGCAGCAGTCAAGAAATCAAAAGACACATTGCTATAGGAAAAGCTGTGGCAAAAGATCTGTTTAGAGTACTGAAAAGCAAAGATGTCACATTGAAGACAAAGGGGCACCTGACTCATGCCATGGTATTTTCAGTTGCATCATATGGTTGTGAAAGCTGGATACTGAACAAGGGAGACAGGAGAAGAATTGATGATTTTGAATTATGGTGCTGGAGATGTCTTTTGAATATACCAGGGACTGCCAGAAGAACCAACAGATCTGTCCTAGAAGAAGTGCAATCAGAGTGCTCCTTGGAAGCAAGAATTGCCAGACTGCATCTTACATATTTTGGACATGTAGTCAGGAGAGACCAATCCCTGAAGAAAGACATCATGTTTGGGAGAGTGGCAGGTCAACGAAAAAAAAAAAGGAAAACCCTCCACCAGATGGATTTACACAGTGTCTGCAACAATGGGCTTAAATATGGGTAAGATCATGTGCCTGGCACAGAATCAAGAAATGTTTCAATCTGCTGTGCATAGGGTCACTATGAGCCATATTCAACTGGATGGCACTTTACAACAACAATAAGCTGGTATAATAAATATTCTAAAATATATATTAGACTTTTTACAGGCTATTAGTTTCTTTTTGCTCATATAAAGTACAAAATGGATCTTACTGATACACAAGCAGATTTTCACATAGTGATTCATTGTTTCCTGCTCCTCCCACCAGTGGCTCTGACATGTTTAACACTATGCCCTCAACTATACCAGGATGCAAAAGGGGAACTGCACATAGGAACATGTCATGTAGCAGAAGAGGTGATGGGCATAACTGTTCATGTTCTACGGGCTATAACACAGGTATAGGCCACATCTTACATTAAGAGAGGCTGGCAAAACATGGCATACCTGTGTTCTCAAGGGGAAAAGGTAATTAGGAACAGCTACTAGTCTCTCTCACTGTCAGAAAATGTCCAACTTTACAATTACACTGAGTCACATCAGTCTTACTGATTTTTGCTCCTTTGAAACAAAAATTTTTAAAATGTTACCATGGTGCTGAACTATATTACTAAACTAATCCTCAATTATCTTGTAGTTAATAAGTTCATGTCCAAATTCAAATCTCTAATATTCCTTATAATTCATTTTTCTCACATATTAGAAGGATCTGATTCACTTATGCTTCTAGAACTTAGGTGCTTTTAAATAATGTCACAACCTGTATTCAAGTTTCTTTTTCAGTCACATTTCAAATTAAGCTGTTTAGAGAATAAAATGTTCAATAATTTTTTTTCTTTTTATAGTACTGGGACATTAAACCCAAGACATTATGCATGCTAGGCAAGCACTCCACCAATGAGCTGCACCCTCATCTTTATTTATTTATTCATTCATTCATTCATTCATTCATTCATTCATTGATACAGGGTTTTACTGAGTTGCATAGGATGCCTCTGGTCTCAAACTTGTGACTCTCTTGCATCTGCCTCCCAAGTCACTGAGATTAAAGGCATATGCCACAGTGCCTAGGTCAATAACTTTTAAAGTCAGTAATACAGACAGTTATTGAGAGGAGGCACAATACAGTAGTTAGCAGTGTGGACTCTTGAGTAAGATTTCCTGCATTCATAAATCCACCTTATACATCATTTGGAGTTCCAAGAGAGCACAGTCAGTGCCAAAGAGCTTCCTGTCTGTGCCAGGAAAAAGGTCTGTACAGGGTCCACTGAAAAGTATTGTTTTTAGTAACTGCTAACAACCAATAGGAGCTGGGGTTTAGCTCAGTTGGTAGAGTGCTACCTTGCCCTCTTTGAGGCCCTGGGTTCAATCCCCAGCACTACAAAATTGAGAAGGACATGGCAATCCACTTTTGAAGTAATACAGAAACAATCAGCTATCACTAACCCTATGAATAGCAGAGAAGCACTGACGTAGTGCCAGGCATGGCACAGCATCGAGAAGTGTTTCATTCTGTTGTATATAAGGTCTCTATGAGTTGGATTTGACTTGATGGCACCTAACAACAACAGCAACCAGTAAATACAATCCACCTTCTATTCTCTCTTTTGTGAATGGCAGCTTATATGGCAGTTATTCTGTCCCACTTCAACAATACATTAGAGAGGAAGGTAAATACATATGGGTCTGTATGCACGTGTGCACATGCACGCACATGACTTGGACATTTTGAATTTTGAACTCTATGCAATTGTGAGATAGTAATTAGAGTTGGGATTCTTGGTGAGTGGTAGATATATATGTGGGAAGAAGAATGATATAAGTATCTTGTGTTCAGAGAAGTAGAATTGCCAAAATTGACAGTTGCTCAACAAATCCTTTCCTCTTTCTCTAAAACACTCAGCCAAATTATATTTCCCAACATTCCTTATACTTAAATGTGGCCATAGGCTCAGACTGTAGTCAGTGGAATATGATCAGAAGTGATGCACACTATAACTGATTTTGCCCTTAAAAACCTCCCCCTGGCAATCTTCCATTCTTTTTGCTTGCAGAGGTGCAGAACTCATATATTCACATTGCTAAAGATGTTGGAGCCACAAGATGGAAGGAGAATGTGTCTCCTAAATACCATTTAGAAAAGGGTTCTTGACCATCATTAACACTGGTGACCACCATAAACACATAAAACTTAGATTTTATGTAATTGAGAAATATATATGATGTTTGAATCATCTATAAATTACTTTAATGAATATACTTACTTTGAAAATAACAAAGTGAAAAAAATCCTTACATGCCATATAGTTATTAGGATATTTATTAGATGTTATATAAATATATACATATTTTTACCAATATGCAGAAACATCTACATGACTTCTATCTTAAAACCTTATCTTCTTGCTGGGCATAGTGGTTCACATCTGGAATTCCAGCAAGACGGGAGGATGAGGCAGGAGGATTGCTAGTTCAAAGCCAGAGACAGCCTGTGCAATTTAGTGAGACTCTGTCTCAAAAAAATAAATAAAATAAGGGCAGGGGATTTGGCTGTCTGGTGGAGCATTTGCATAGCATGTGTGAGGCCCTGGATTCAACCTCCAGTACTGCAAAACAAAATAAAATAAAAATAAAAACTACAAATACAAGCAACAAAATATCTTTATCTTCTCTATGGAATTAAAAAATTGTGAATGGCATTTTATTCTGACAGCTGTGATAAATATACTACTTTCTGAAAATTAATAGAGGCCATTTGTATTAAATTTTCCTATGACTTCTCAGAGTTAACTATAAAATATTGTTGTTGTGAGATATTTCTTTTTTACTAGTAATTTTTAATGTATAACTGATGGGTCTCATGATGACATTTCCATACATGCACTTCATTGTACATTGCTCATGTTAACCTCCCCCTTTAATACCAAATCAATATAAACAATACAAATGTCATGTTATTTTTTCTATAGGAGTTTGAACTTTAAATCAGTTAGCTACTTTTTGAATGCTCAGATTCCAAGCATTAGGTTAGTTATAAGTAAAACCAAAAAAGCTGATTGAAGGAAATGAATTTTATAATAATGCCATCCAAAATCTACTCAGATTTAACTGTATGAGAGAAGGAAGTTCACATGGCCACTCTCTTTTTTTATGCTAAATTAAATAATCCTACATAGAATTCATTGTGACACATCTCATTGGGGCACATTTACGAATTAACAAAACCTTCAGCAGTAAGTATGTTAAAATGCAGTACTGCCAACTAATGCTGAGCACTTTACTTGCACTTTAATGCTTAATTCCCAGAAGCTCCCTCATAGATATCACGATGCTGATGTACATGAGGGGATCCTGAGTTTATAGAGGTTCAATCACTTGCCTGGTACGCATTCACTCAGAGTTGGAGCAGAGATCTAAACTCAGGCAGCGGCTCCCCAGGCCAAATCTGAGCCATATTCTGTATGTTGAGATTGACCTTAACTATGAGTTGAGCTGAAAAAAGTCATCATTATCTTTATTTCACAAAGAAGGAAACTCAGAGCAAATTTTAGACATTTTCACAAAGATGAAACATTGAGTAATTTTAATAGTCATAATAATAATAATAGAATGTTGCCCACTATCAAAAATCATTGCTTAAGGCCTCAATACAAAGAAACATTTTTTTTTCAGTACTGGGGATTGAAACTAGGGCCATGTGCTTGCATGCTTTGCAAGTGCTGTACCATTGAGCTGCATGCTCAGCCCTTGTTTTGTTATTTGTTGTTTTTTTAGTTTTTGAGACAGGGTTTCGCTAAATTACGCAGACTGCCTCTGGTCTCTAACTTGCAATATTCCTACCTCAGCCTCCCAAGTCATTGGGATTACAGGTGTGTGTCAAATTTTAACACAGAACTAAAGATATGGTAATGAGTGACTATTTTCTCTACCATGTCACTAGACGTGTTTTCATAATACATCAGAGGCTATAATTATTAAAATATATTCATATAAATCATCAAAATATATCAATATAATCAAAATATATCACCAAAATCATCAAAATATATATAATCATCAAAATATATATAAATCATCAAAATATATCAATAAAGAGAGCAACATGAAAATAAACCAGATAAGGCACAATGACAAAGGCAAAAGGACATTTTTCAGTCACATTATGAAGGATGAGCTGAAAATTATAACCAACATCTGACAGCACTAAGATAGATGACCCAATGTTGAGACTATGTAGTTTCAAGAGAGATATTTCAATATTCTTCTTGAATACTCTGAAGTGTAATACAAACTGGAAATATGTTAATTAAAATGAGGGCTCTTCTATATGCTAATAGTTGACATAGAAACCTGAGAATTTTCATTAAAAAGACATGAACTTTACACAACGTGATTATATAAATAGATCTATGTCTATCACAATGTTATGCAAAAAAGTATGGTTGTCCATATCATGCTATAAGCAGGCAACTGCTTCTAGAGCCTCCATCTTCATGAGTTATTTTTTAAAACAGTACAAGAGCTGGAGGTCCACTATGACCAAGGAGCTATATATACACACTTTTTTTTTGGTCAACTTGGTGCCTGGCACCTGAATATTTATGCAAATAACTGTGAATTTACTTGGATTTGGATAAAAAGTCCAAACTTAGAGTATTTTTCAAAGAAATACCTGAAGATGCACATCAGAAAACTTCTCTACATGTGGATGCTTCTCTTTTGGCTCTTCATATACCATAAGAACTTGGACAACTTTGTTTCTATCTCCTACATAGGACATGGCCCTCATTCATATACCTACCCTTTATTTTGAGGGCTTGAACTTTGGAAACTTTGAACAAGCTTACTTAGATATTTTAAGACAGAAAATATATTTCTATGCTTCAATAATTTCTAGTATTTTAGGAAACAACTAAAATAATTATCATTGCAAGAGACTAAGAGCTTACAATCTGATAGGGACTGCATAGAGTATTGCACATCTGATGAGGGTCTTGAACCATGAAGAAAGGATTTGAATCTTTCCTTCTCCTTTTCCTTCTCTCCATCTTTACTCCTCTTCTTCCCAAGATCTTTTGTATCTGCTCTCTCTAATATATTAAAAAAATGATATTTTAACCAGTAAACCTCAAACTATGTTTCATGGTTTTTTAAAAAATTCAGTCATTGTGTTGAGAAAAGGCCATAATAATATTATTTAAGTATAAAATTATAGACAAAATTTACCCCAAACACACTCTCCTCTAGTTAGAAAAATCACAATAAAGGCAGAGTAAAATTATGAAAATTGATATGTACTGTGAATGATATGCAGCATTACTTACTTATTATTAGACATAATCCACTAAAACATTACATATAATTTTATGTGTCATGGGGATCATTGTTTAAATATTTTTATTCACATAAAATTATAGGGTCAGGCCATCATTCATTTCAAACACAGAAACAAAACGCATTTAAAACAAAGAAACAAAAAACAGTAAAGTATGTGTCAAAAGTTAAATCCTAACTATGGAATTCTCTCAAATCTTCCTTATTTGGAGACTTCATGTCAAGAAAACACAATTTCCATCTCCAGTGCATCTTTTTGTAGGGTCAAAATTCAACCAACATTCACAAACCAATCTCCTTTTGCCAGCATGGCTAATGTAATAAAACCCATGCACTCAGAATGATCCCCAGATTTGGATTCTCTTTCTTATACATATTTTTATGAAATATGTCCTTTAAATAAAAAAAAATTCCCTAAGGTTTTTTATTCCCTAATAAATCCTTTCCTACTCTGAATCAGAGAATTTAGATTCTCTGCATCATCTGCTAAATTTATAATCATTGGTCACAGTGTTCATTTTTAAAAATTTTGCATGAATAAAAACTATGACATTAACTACTTATGATGTTCATTAGCATCCAAAGTAAACCTGTTTCATATCATGGATTTAATACATATATTAGATATAAAAATGAAGATAACTATAATTGTAAACATAAAGTGACACATTTAACAGGGAAACATTAAAAACAGGTTACCAAAATTTTATTTTGTGAATTTTGTATAAATCTTAAAGAAACAATTTTGGGTAGCACTATGTGGTTTCATTTATTATTTTTTATTTAATTTTTAAATTTTTTATTCTGATACAGCATCTTGCTAAGTTTCATAGGTTGCCTCTGGCCTAGAACTTGTGATCCTCCTACCTCCACCTCCCCAGTCTCTGAGATTATAGGTGTGTGCCATGACACCTGACTCTTGTTTATAGTTTTAAAATTGGATTTTAAGAGTCTTCAATCTCCTATTCACAATTTATAATTTATAGATAATATATCATAAAATTATAAATAGAAACAAGTTGTTTAATTTAGAAATGTGGATAGTATACAATAGGTTTACCAAAATGTGTTTTGCTAATAATCTAAATAAATGTTGCTCTTCTATCATTTAGTTCTGCCCATTTGGCAAAACCTCACTCTGAATGAATTTGGCAGTTGACTTTTGCTGGTAATTACCCTCTATACTTTCAGTTCTATAACTGAACTACATCTACTTTAAGTCTCCAGTAGTCTACATCTTCTCTCTCTACCCTGAGCCCATCACTAGGCTGTCTACTAATTGAGAATATAGAAATCTTTTGTCAAAAACCTTCCATTTATTTCTACAAAACCTGTTTACCCACCTACATCAGTATCCATCTTTCTCATCCCCCTAAGACTTGTGTTCACCCACTAGAGTGAAGGAGTCATTGATTCCTCTGGTTTGGACCAAGCTCTTCCAGGTGGGCTGGGGATCCTGCTTCTCCTACCTGGGAAGGAAATTTACACTATTGCTGCCATGTCAGCTGGATTGTCCAGATCATCACTTAAAACCACTGAGTTCCTCCCCATTAGATCAACACATACATATTCTGTCTGGGTCCCACATTACTCCCTGTCAGCTTCCATTTTGTGGTTGTCCTATTTTTCAAGGCTCTGCAGCCATAGCACCCTAGCTCCTGATCCTACCTAGTACAGGAAGCTAAGCAGGGTCACGCTCATTAGTCCTTGGATAGGAGATCACCTAGGAATACCAGCTGCTGGAGGCTTGGGAGAAGGACCAGGCAAACCATTCACAAAATAATCTGCCACTGAAAACCCTATGAGCAGCAGAGAAACACTGACAATAGTGCCAGGCATGGAGTGTTTCTCATTCTACTGAGTCTCTATGAGTTGGATCCAACCCAATGGCACCTAACGGCAACAACAACAACAATAAACTTTTCACAGGGTTTTCAATACATTATATTCCTTCACAGTTACTTCTTTACTCTGTTCTATAAGGTTTCCACCCCCACTTCCCCGTATCCAATGACCTCCACATCACAAAACCTAGTACAGAAATTTAAGTTCTCATCATAGGTCATCTCTCAATACTATTTGACATAATCTCTCTGATGCCTGACACATGTTTTCCCTTTGAATCCAGTGGGAGGATGCTATGTTTACTTTATCTGCCTCTCTGGCCCTTCTTTAGTCTCCTTCCCCAGCTCATCATTTCCTACAGAGCTCTCAGATGTTGAGATGTCTCCCAGGTCCCTACCTCCTGACTGTTCTCACTCCACAGTGTCTCTTTGGGAAATATCTTGAATCATTTTATTCAGCATGTATTGTCAATGTCTCCCAAATGAATATCACCAGTCTGCCACTCTTGATATAAAAAAAATTCCCTTGGCTATCTAAAAACCACCTCAAATTCAATATGTTCAAAATCATTTATGATCCCTCCTGATAGGCACTACCACCTTTCTAGTTTTCCAACCCAGATGTCTACAATCATCTTCATTAAGTTCTGCCATTTTTTCACTTTTTAAATATCTCTTAAATCAAATTACCTTAAGTGCACCTTCACTGGGACTAGCCTACATCCTTATTCTAAGCTGCCATCTTCTCTTATGTGAGCTGATGTGCCAGTCACCAATCTGTTTTTTTCTCTACCTGTAATCTCCGATCCCTCTTGCACCCCACAATCTTGTCAGTGAAGCCAAGGCAATATTTTGAAAAATCAAATCAGATCATGATTCTATTCTAAACCCCTTGCTGACTATCACTAACCTCTATGGTAAAGACCAATAATGCTAGCATGGCCTAGAAGCAGGCTCTTCTGGAGCCACTTTACCCCTTCCCTTCCTCTGCTTCATCTAAACACATCTCATATCCAGTCCTCCAACCCGTTGTTATCCCTCCAACTGCTTGACCATTTTTACTCCTGTGGTTTCCTCTGCCTGGAGTGCTGGGCCCTTCACAGTCCCCACCTTCCTCTAGAAGCTAGCCTCATTTTTACAACACAGCCCCTAATGCCCTGGGAATTCACTGTAGATGCCCCAGACAAGAACTGTTCCACCATATGAGCTGCCATAACTTCCTATATTTCTCTGCCTGTAAATGCTAGGAGGTGCGTTCCACATCTGGTTTTGTTTACCAAGATATCACCAGTTTCTTGAAAGCTGTGGGTAATCTGACTAGCAAGTAATATATTTGGACAAATTAATAGATTGTTGGAAGACTGGATGTTAATTTTTCAAACAGGACAAAAGTCTTCTAGAAGCAAATTAATTTAAAATATCTGGAAAAGTGACCTTAGACTTGTTTATTTGCTTTTTTCATAATAAATCCTGTTGGATAATTTCAAGAGGAGCCTATATTGGCAGAAATCACTCACACATTTGGTCTTGGTGTATTTTTGAGGAAGATCTATAGTAAAAATTTCTGTGTAATATATAGTAAGAAATGCTGGTAGACATGATGTTGGTAGTGAATAATCCTGACAAAATATCCACACTTTATGAAACATAAACACTTGAATGATCATTTTGATACTACCAAATTATACAGAACAATATGAGTATTTTCTAGTAGATTTAATTGTACTTTACAAGCATTGTTCATATGTATAGTTGTATGAAATATTTTGTTGTTGTTAGTTGCCATCAGGTTGGGTCCATTTCATAGCAACCCTACATACAACAGAAGAACCACTCCCCAACACTGTGCTATCCCCAGCACTATATCAGTGCTTCTCTGCTATTCTTAGGGTTTTCAATGACTGATTTTTTTTGGTGGGGGGGCAGGGTGAGCAGGCTGCCAGGTCCCTCTCCCAAGCCTATAGCACCTGGTGTTCCCAGGCAGTCTCCTATCCAAGTACTGAACAGGCCCAACCCTGTTTAGCTTTCAAGATCTGATGAGATTGAATGCCAGTGTGGTACAGCTGCAGACCAATGAAATATTTTAGTAGATACAAAATAAAGAATTATTCTATATATTTTTCATTTTGAGAAATGATCCTGGACTTTGTAAAATAAGTTGAAATTATTTTTCTTCAGATTTGAATTTCCACCTTATAATAATTTATTAGAAAGTCATAACATCATCTATGCTCATTTCACATCCCCTGAAAAAATATGTATTTTTTCCTCTGTTATTTTGGTCCATCCCATTCCTTGTATAACATTAGAAACATGTCTTTTGTGGGAATTTAGAATTCAATGTATCTTCCTGTGTTAATTCTGCATTAATTTAATATCATTAAAGTAGAGGATTGCCTTTGACTTTTAAAGAAAGACAGATATGGAAAAACAATTAACATTAAAAACTCCAGAGTCCTAGAAAAGGGGGATCTTAATTGCACAGCTGTTTTTCTAACACCTGAGAAATCTTAGCGACAATAAAAAAGCATTAGCTTCAGCAAGGATTGTAACTCAAGTGTAGGCACTGTCCATGTCGGATAACATTTTGATGTAACATGTCTCACCTTTTGGAACTTTGTCACTTTTCTCAAAACTTTTCAGTGCTGTTAAGGAACTTTCAGGTTTGAATTCCTTCATGTCTTTCACTTCCTTTCCATCTTTCACTTCTTTACTATCCTTTGTCTCTTTCCCTGGTTCTTTTGATTTATTATCACTCACTGTTGTTTTGCTTTCAGAGGTGGACTCATCTGAAAGCTTAAACTCAGGTAATATTTCTTTCAAGAGCTCCCAAACTTTGTCCATATATCCTGGGCTTAGGGAAGAGACACCAGTATTAATTTCAAGAAGATAATTTTTCACTTCATATTAATAAATTATTGACAGAAAAATCAAGTTACTATTTCATAATACTAATTTCAATTGCCACATCAATAACTAGTTTAAAAGGACCATTACGTATTTCTTCATTCAACATGCTTTTTTTGAGTGCCTACTGTGTGCTGGGCTTTGGGGATTAAAAGAGACCCAAACCATGGTTCTCCTCTCAAGGTTCACTCAGTCTGGCGTGGGAGATAAGCAAAAGATCCTTATCTGACTTGGCTTTTCTGTGGTATACAAGGATCATTACTCTCTCCTCTCCATGATCTTCCTGGAGGCTTTTGTGCCATCACTATTTCCAAGTTTTCTTTCTATTATTGCAGAAGTTACTTTCAGACTCCTTTAAACATTCTCTCTTCTGCTCACTGTTGACCACTGAGGGCTGCATTCTCAGAGTTCTTCTCTTTATGTTCTTGCCATCATGCATATTCTTTCTTCAATGAGTAAACCACTGTGCTTTGAGTTCACCTGTTGGTACAATCCTTAGGTCCTTAGCTCCAACTAAAACCCCTTTTCAGATAACCAGACCCAAGCATACTACCACCTACTAGCCATATATCTGAAAAGGAGCAAAAAATGAGTAAAGAAATAAACAAAAATATCCTGCTACTGCCTTTTGCTGAGCACACAAGACTAGAAAATGACGGCTGGGGATATAGCTTAGTGGTAGAGCTCTTGCATACCATGTACAAAACCCTCAGCATCAGAGAAGGGGAGAGGGAACAGAGTAACAGCCAGTGATAATTCCCATGATGAAAAGGGAACAATGGAAGATGGGATATGACATAACTGGGAGTGTGAATAATTTAGGTTGAATGGTCAAGATAAGATAGATCATATTACCCTCCATTTTACAAATGAGGAATTGGGTCTCAGAGAAGATATATTACTTGTAAAATTCAACAGCTTGAAATTGGAAGAATAAGAATTTAAAGGTAGCTGTATAATTCTGCTTCCAAAGCTCAAGATTTTTCCTTTGTGTAGTGTTCATAAACATTGTTGTTGTTAGGTGCCGTGAGTCAGTATCCGACTCATAGCGACCCTCATAGGGTTTTCAATAGCTGACTGTTTCGGGATTGCCTTGGGAGGGGATTGCTAGATCCTTCTCCCATTTTTGCGGTGCTGGGAATTGGACCTCAGAGACTGCAGTGCAGCACTCTACCAACTGAGATAAATCCCAGCTCTTTCATAAACATTATATTGTTGTTATTGTTATTATTGTTGTTGCTGTTAGATGTCATCGAGTCAGATCCTACTCATAGCAACCCTTGTAGGGTTTTCAATGGCTGGCTTTTTCAGGATTCTTTCAGGAATGGACTGCCACATTACATACGCAACTATAATTCAGTCAAATTAAACATCTAAAATCCTTCAGGCTTTAAATTGTTAGTTATTAAACTGATCACCTTATAGTTATGAAAGTATATTAACACTTTTCAATATTCACTTAGGATTTTACTGTCTGACTGTAGAGAGAGATAATATATGATTTTTAAATCACCAATTTTCTAGTTGTGAATTATTCTGCTTTCTTATTTTTTATTATTGTCTGACAGAGTTCTGATGATTTCATGTTTCTGACATCAATACTGACTACTTGTTGTTGTTAGGTGCCATCAAGTCAATATCTGACTGATAGTGACCCTACATACAACAGGGGAAACACTATTGTCAGTGCTTTTCTGCTCTTCATGGGGTTTTTAAGGTGAATTGACTTTTGGGAGTGGGTTGCAGGGTCCATCTCTCTAGCCTACAGCATCTGGTGTTCCCAGGTGGTCTCCCATCCAAGTACCAACCAGATCTGACCCTGCTTAGCTTCCAAGATCTGATGGGATCGGATGCCACACAGCTATGCCTGCAGGCAGTTCAGGGAAAATTAAGGCAAAACTCTAAGCATTCCTTCAACATTAAGATTAAACTTTACAGAAGTCCATACTTTCTAGTTTTATTCTCTCTCAACTTCTCTCACAATATTGTTCATATTATACCCAGAAATCTCTTAGCTATCAGAAAATAAGATCTGAAAAGGTGCCATCTTGGCCTTCTTCTAAGAGAAAAACATAAAATCACCTCTTTTTCAGGAAAGTGGTCCTTGGAGGAGGGTGTCTACCCTTCAATGTTCTCCCTGAAAATATTTTTATTTGAACTAAGCAACAGTTGTTTATCCTGATGGAAAGATAGACTAATGGTAGAATTCAAGGAAATAGAGCCTGTCTTCAGTATAGCTCCCCATCATCAAATATCAGAGGTGGTCCAAGTTGTTGACTGTATTACGGATTTTATCATTTTATAAAATTCAGGATCTGAACTGATGATATGCTCAGATCTATTTCCATAATTCTTATCTATGAACCTTCACCTGACTGGTTTCTGTCAATTGTTATATGGTCAAATGAAGTGCCTATAATGTTTTCGTATTAAGACTATTTTTTGACCTTTTAAGTAAGCACTATGTTATAATGGTATCTCTTTTCTTTTCCTACCACAAGCTATTTTTGGAAATGGATCAGCAATCTCTGTATATCTAAAACCATATGAAGGAAAGACTGGGGGTTTGGATCAGTAAAACTTAAATGGGCACAGTTTTGAAGAATTCTACTTCTCTGAGCTTCAGTTTCTTTATTTGTTATCATGCATTCCTAGTTGATGAGGTCATATGTATAATTACAGAAGATAATCCTTTCAAGATTGTAATTAATTAGAAATACTATATTAAAGGACTTGAGGCACAAAATATATTTTACCAGAATTAATTACTCTCTAATATGTATGGCGGGGGCTGGGATTTAGCTCAGTTTTTAGAGCTCTGCTCTGCAGTCTCTGAGGTCCTGCGTTCAATTCCCAGCATCGCAAAAATGGGAGAAGGACATGGCAATCCACACCTGAGGCAATCCCAAAACAATCGGCCTTTGAAAACCCTATGAGGGTTGCTATGAGTTGGACATGACTTGAGGCACCTAACAACAACCACAATATATATGACTAATTAAAAGCTACTTTTGTGTTTCTACATTGAAATAAGTATACCAGTTTTATAAATAAATCTAGAAATATTTTATCATAGTAGACAATTACTTATATTTTAATATTTGAAAATCAGATACTTAAGGATGAAATTAATAATATGTAGAAGTATGGGAGACCAAGGTCTCTGCTCCATGATATGAAGGAATTTTTTAATTGAAAGCAATTAAAAAGCAGTAGACGCATTGGAAGGTCTCTGCCTCCTTGTTATTTCCCTAAATGCAGGACTTAGATTTCCAAAGATAAAAGTTATCCTGCTTCCCTTATTTCTTCTTCTACTACAGATAACAAAGGTTAACCACTGAAGCCATCTGTGGACCTCATGGGCCTGGAGATGGTGCCGGAGGAAACTACATAATAAACTTTCCTCAGTAGCCTTTCTCTGGACAGTTATTTGCCTTCCCATGTGTTCCTATCTATGTTGTTGTTGTTGTTGTTGCTGTTGTTAGGTGCCATCGAGTTGTGACCCTCATAGGGTTTTCAATGGGTGAATGTTTTTTTTCAGAATTGCCTCGGTGGTGGATTACTACATCCTTCTCCCATTTTTCCAGTGCTAGGAATCTAACCCGGGACCTTAGAAACTGCAGAGTGGCTCCCTACCAACTCAAATTCTCTTTCCTTTGTCTTGTCATTTCTCTAAAAGTTTATTGTTCTTTATTGAAGATGCCATACAAGCTGAAATTCAAAGCCACCTCTTTGAGACCTACTCATTCCTTCAGTGTCTTCCACATACATGAAATATACATGCTAATAGGCTTCTGTGTGTGTGTGTGTGTGTGTGTGTGTGTGTGTGTGTGTGTATTTCCTTTTAATCTGTCTTTTGTTATAGGGAGACATTTTAACTAAAAACCTAAATATTAAGTTATTTTTCTCCTATCTAAAGAAGCAGAATTTACCCTGAGCTACCCCAAGGAATTTTATGCAATACTGTAAAATGTTGTTCTCCCAAACATTTTGTAAAACATGACATTTCTTGTAATTTTCTTAAAAGATTGAGAATATTTTAAGGAAATATGGAAAAGGAAGAAAAAATAGATATGAGCAACTAAATCTTCAAACCTACTGAAGAGAAATGACTTCTGGTAACCAGCCGGTGAGCGCATGAATAACTGTGAACTCTCCCAGTTCTCTCCTCTGTGCTACGTGGATGCTGAAAAAGAAAATGCACAATGCTATAGTTATCAAACTTTTGGAAACACAGAGCGATACATAGGATCAAGAATTACTATCAAACAGCAGCATAATAATCAATGTAGGGAGTCATACCTGCATCACAGTTTAAGAAAATACTATCTCAAAAGCCAGGTGATTTGTTTTTTAAAACAAATAAGTAGGTCCAATGAGAAAATTTCAAATGTGTTTATAAAGCATGCATTAAGCTTTATTTAAACTATCTAAAATGAATATTAATCTCATATATAAAATATTAATATCATGAGATCTACAACATAAATAGTATGTGAACCATTGTACATATTCAATATATGAACACATTGTCCTTTTGAAAGTAGTGTCTTTTATCATTCCAATTTCAGTAATTTTTTCTTTTTTTGCAGTGCTGAGGATCAAGCCCTTGGCTCAGTGAATACTAGGCAGGTACTCTACCATTGAGCAACATCCTCAGCCCTTAAATTCCAGTAATTATTTTCAAATGACTATTTTCAAATGCCTTTGAAATCAATTTTCAGATTAAATCAATTTCATCCATGTGTATTAAATCAATTTTGTCCATGGCAAACAAGATGGGTATGAAAAATCCTTAGTGAAATTCTTAGATAAATGCAGAACCTATGGCCCATGCTGTACAAAAGAGTGGATCTGCCAGTGTGACAGGCTATGATTAACCAAGTGTCACTATGTTCAGTGACCCTTTTAAACATTTACATTTTATGAGGTGATTAGTACATCTACATTTATGTACAGAAGTGCCATGCCTCCCTTCTACCCTGGTCACTGCTGCAGCCCACCCTGTACCAATGATGGTACTGACTAACACATGGTTCCTTTTCTTCAGAAAGAAATTGAGCCAGCTCAGTCATGTATTCTATTATTTATAAATTTCCATTATTTTGTTGTTTATAGATTATGAATTTGTATGTGTCTACATGTTTTAAGCCTACAGCTGTACCACTGTGGTGTCTGATCCCAACAGATCTGGGAAGCTAAACAGGGTTGGGCCTGGTTAATACTTGGATGGGAGACTACCTGGGAACATCAGGTGCTGCAGACTTGGGAGAAGGACCTGGCAACCCACTCCCAAAAAGCAGTCTGCTATTGAAAACCCTATGTAGAGCAGAGAAGCCCTGACAATAGTGTTTTGCCTGTTGTACATAGGGTGGCTATGAGTTGGACACCAACTTGACAGCACCTAAAGACAACAACGTGTTTTAAAATTAACATGTATCTGTTGATATAGTACACAGTGTAGTTTCAACTCCTTTTTGGCTAAGTTACTTCATGAACTGAATTTGCAAACTTTGTGGAAATGATGTTCTTTTCTTTGCTTATTTTGCCTTGATACGTAAATAACTACTATGTAGTAGACATTTTAAATGTAGAAAGCTAAGTCTTTTATGAAAATAACCACTATATACTAAAAACTCTGAAATGAATTTATAGGAAAATATTAATTGTAGCATGCAGGGCAGATTTCTACTAGATATTTTAGGATGACTCATGCCATGTTATTTTCAGTTACATTGTATGGTTGTGAATCTGGACGTTGAACAGACAAGAGAAAAACTGATGCGCTGAGTTATGGTACTGGAGACGAATAGTGGATATATCATGGACTGTCAAAAGAACCAACAGGTCTCTCCTAGAGGAAGTACAACCAGAGTGCTCCTTGCAAGCAAGGATGGCTAGGCTGCATCTTAACATATTTTGGAAACGTAGTTAGGAAGGACCAATCCCTGGAGAAGGACATCATGTTTGAGAGATTAAGCTGGTCAACAACAACAAAAAAAGGGAAACCTTCAACTAGATGGATTGACACAGTGTCTGCAACAATGGGCTTAATCATAAAAAAGATTGTGTGCCTGGCACAGAAACTGAGAGTGTTTCATTCTGTTGTACACAGGATTGCTATGAGTCAGACTCGATGGCACAGAACCACAACAATCTAAGGAAAGGTGTTGTACTTTTCTTGATGTTTTATTTCTATCCTGGATTCTTTAAAATAATCATAACTCTATTATTCATGTTGAATTCTACTGACCTGTAGTTTTGAGAAAGATAAAATGTTGCTCCAGTTATCCAGGTCATGTATGTAATGCTGCCCTGATTTGAATCTCTAATTCTCAGAACTTCAAGTTAGGTATGAGAATTAGCAACATTATTATTATTACTAATTATTATTAATATTACTTATTATTATAAATAAACAAACACAGTTGCCACCAGCGTGAATACTTAGTAGTATTCAGCTGCCTAAAAAGATTTAGGCTAAATTTTTATAAAAAATCATTGAAATTAATGGCTGAAGGCTAAGTGAAATAGATTTTCAATAATAATTGAAGGTTAGTCAGAGGGAGATCAAGAGGAAGGCAGTAAGAGTGGTTGCTTTTATTTGTAGCCTTGGGAGATAAAAAGGAAGCTGGGCTAAAAGAAAAGCCACACAAAGCAGCCCCGGCTTCTGACTGGTGTTTCTCTGTTTATTACAGAAGGGGTGGGGGCAGTGCTTTGAGCAAATGGCTGACAGGGTCTGTTAAAGCGTGTGGTGTGTTCTGTTGAATTTAGAGTTGGTATGATATACTGCAAGAGGGTATGAAATCCAGGCCTGTGCAGTGTATGTGAGGATTCTCCCCCTTAGCAATGATAAAAAAAATTGCCATGCATTTCCTGCTCAAGCATGGGAGCCTTGTCTGTATTGTGGTTGCCTTGGTAAAACCAGGATGAAATGATGGCTTGCTTATAGAACATAGCAGGTATGTCTCATGTATGAGTGCATGAGTCGTACAGGAATATAAAACCCAAGCAGATTGTGTAAACATATTGAAGCAAATATGACTAGTTTTCACCATGAATGGATCCAAAGTGACCAAGGTTACCAAAAGCATGTTGCCATTATGAAAAGCCCAGGCTTTCTAAGTTTTGTAAATTATTGTTGCATATACAAAACGTAAAAAGTGAAGTGGATATCAGGATATATTATTACTTAAATGAAGTAACATTTCCTACTACAAAAAATTTCTATATCTCATTAAGTTGAAACGCACTTTTCATGGTGTACTTTCCATTCATAGTAAGCGAGTATTAGGTATAGAATAATTTCTTTAAGTTAGATAAGAGAGAGTTTATTAAGAGAAATGGAAAGGAGACACTCTTAGACCACAGGGTGGGCTGCTCCAGAGAGTGACAGTGATATAGGATGATTTTCAAGTATTGTTTGCAGAGGGAATTATGTCTTTTGGTTGGTTAACTTAACACTTCAAATCAGCAGCTTTGGAACATTAGTTTTTATACTTGAAAGTTTACATTATTTGCAAGGAAAGCTGTGTTTTAATTTATGTCTTTAAAATAAAGCTATTGAATATGGATGTATAATTGTTCTTGTTTGCCTTTTTGCTTTTATACAAATGAGTGATCATTTCTCCTTACATACTCAATATTTGCCAGCTTAATGATAGCTTTAGATAATAGCATCGGCCAGAGTTCAAAGTCATAAGTTGTAGCTGGAAGCAATAGATTATTATCTTCATCAAAAGGCAGAAAGTCATCAATAGTTATTTTTCTCCAGCAACCCTGAAAATAAAAAGTAAAAATATAATGCCAGCAATATTTTTAGTGTTTTTCTCAAATATTATCATATACTGCTAAGGGGCCCTAGGTTCGATACCAAGCACAACAAAAATAGGAGAAGGATGTGGCAGCCCACTCCAGAAGCAATCCCCAAACAATTAACCATTGAAAACCTTATGGAGCTATAGCACTGTGGCATCTGATCCTGTCAGATCTTGGAAGCTAAGATGGGTCAGGCCTGGTCAGTACTTGGATGGGAGACTGCCTGGGAACACCAGGTGCTGCAGGTGTGGTAGAAGGACCTGCCAACCCACTCCCCAAAACAATCAACCATTGAAAACCTTACAAATAGCAGAGAAGCACTACAATAGTGATTTGTCTGTTGCACATAGGGTTGCTAGGAGTTGGCTACCAACCTGATAGCACCTAACAACAACAACAACAACAAGTCTAGAGTTGAGACCTGCTTTGCCAATGTATGCTGAAGAAGATCATGAGTTTAAGGCACCCGCACAACTGAGCAGGACCATGGACACCTCAGTGCCGATGACAGCTACAGCAGCTACCTAGTAAGTCCCATAGCCGCAGAACAATGACTGAGCAGCTGCTGGGGCTGGAAGAATGCCCACAGAGGAAGATGGCTTACTCATAGCCTAGGCTTCACCTGGCACTGGCCAGGAGCACAGAATCATTCCTTAACAGTTTAGCACTTATTTCAACTTGCACCAAGTCCCCAGCTCAAGGCTGCAATGAGGCAGACAGAAATAGACAAGATCTAGTCTCTGTGCTTGAGCAAGGGAGACTGACATTCCAGATGCCCAGTAGAAATGTGAACACGTGTGAGAAAGTGCCCATCCAGTCAGGGTGGGAACTGGGTATCAGGAGAGAAAATATTACTAAGTCTACTAAGTGGTTCGGGGATGGGAGAAAATGGTGTCAGGTGGCACAGGGCTCTGGGACTTAGCATAGGAGCAGAAAGATGGTGTGGTATGTTCTGAGACCTCTGAGTTTGTAGAGTAATGAGGTGTAATGAGGTCAAGGTTACATGCTAAAGAGCCTATATGTCCCTCAATGAGCTTCAACCTCCAGTACTGAAAAAAAAAAAAAAAAGAAGAAAGAAAAGAAAACCCTATGTATAAGAATACAGAGTTGCTATGATTCAGACCAAACCCAGCAGCACCTAATAACATCAACAACATTACTATTTATTGGTCTTTAAATTTATGTTAGCATCTTATCTCATTTGAAGTTCTTATCTCATCTGAAGATTGAAATATTGGTTTTCAGAGATAATCTGGTTCTACATTTTAATTTATTGTATTATTTAATAAATTTCCATAACATCTATATCTATATCTATATTGCTCTTACTTGAGATCTTATGAGTACAAAATGTAAACTAACATGTTTGAAATAGTGCACACAAAACATAACCATGAATAAGCTTGGGCATTATTAGTTTAATTTACCTGGCCAATTGACATAAAGAGATCCATATTTGTGCCTTTTCCCAAGTAAGGAGATTCAACTGAATGTGCACATTATTGAACAATATCATTAACATCACATGCAAGTAAAATTTTGCTAAAGATCATTCAAAAACAACTGCAACAGAATATTGACAGACAACTGCAGCAAAATCAAGCTGGATTCAGAAGAGCGCATTGCTGGTGTGAGATGCATATTAGCTGAAAGCAGAGAATACCAGAAACATGTCTATCTATATCTTATTGACTATGCAAAGGCATTTGACTGTGTGGGTCATAACAAATTATGGATAAAACTGTGAAGAATGGGAATTCCAGAACACTTAATTGTACTCCTGAGGAATCTGTACATGAACTAGGAGGCAGTCATTCAAACAGAACAAGGAAACACTGCTTGGTTTAAAGTTGAGAAAAATGTGCCTCAGGCCTGTATCTTTCACCATATCTCTTCAATTCCTATGCTGAGAAAATAATCTGAGAAGCTGGACTTTATGAAGAAGAAGATCACATCAGGACTGGAGGAAGACTCATTAACAACCTGTGTTATGCAGATGACACAACTCTGCTTGCTGAAAGTGGAGAGAATTTGAAACATTTACTGAGGAAGGTAAAAGAATGCAGCCTTCATTATGGATTGTGCAAAAATCTTTACAACTAGGTCAGTTTGTAATTTCATGATAAATGGAGAAAAGATTGAGGTTGTACAAGATTATGCTTTACTTGGTTCAACCATCAACACCCACGGAAGCAGCAGTCAAAATATCAAAAGCATATTGCATTGGGAAAAGCTTTGCAAAAGACCTCTTTGAAAATTTGAAAACTAAAGATATACTGAAGATAAAGATATGCCTGACTCATGCCATGGTATTTTAAGTCATATAGAGTTGCAAAAGGCGAACATTGAATAAATGAGATAGGAGAAGAATTGATGCTTTTGGATTAAGGTGTTAGATATGAATATTGAACATACCATGCACTGCCAAAAGAACCAACAGATCTGACCTAAAAGAATTGCAGCCAGAGTGCTCCTTGGTAGCAAGGATGGTTGGACTATGTTTGACTATTTTGGACATGTAGTCAGGAAAAGCCAGTCCCTGGAGAAGGACATCATTGTTGGGAGAATGGCAGGTCAACAACAACAACAACAGGAAAAAAAAAAAAAAAGGAAGAACCTCAACTAGATAGATTGACACAGTGTCTGCAACAATGGGCTTAAACAAAGATCAAGTGCCTGGCACAGAATTGAGGAGTATCTCTTTCTGTTCTACATAGGGTTGCTATGGGTCAGAACCAACTCAGTGGCATCTAACAATGACAGCCATAATATAAATTCTTCCAATATGATGTTATCAATTACTGCTTTCCCCATGTGTCTGTCAGCTTGTTATGCTATGGGGGCTTGTGTGTTGCTGTGATTCTGAAAGTTATGCCACTGGTATTTCACATACCAGTAGGGCCACCCATGGTGGATAGGTTTCAGTTGAAGTTCCAGATTAAGACAGATTAGGGGGGACCCAGCAGCCCACTCCAGAAACAATTAGCCATTGAGAAGCCCTGTTAATTATGGTACTGGGAAATGAAACCCTTAGGCTTGAGGCATATAAAAGATGATTAGGGAAGAGTTATCTCCTCAAAGTAGAGTCCATGTTAATGGCAGAAGTGGAGTAAACCTCTTGGGACCTCCTTTTGCTGATGTGGCATGACTCAAAATGAAAAGAAACATAGTGGCTGCAACATTGGGCTCAAACATTAAAAGATCATATGCATGGTACAGTGCTGAGCAGTGTTTCATTCTGTTGTACACAGGGTCACTGAATTGGATCTGACCAGAGATATACATATGTACACACACACATATACACATGGGGTGGGACTTAGCTCAGTTGGTAGAATGCTGCTCTGCAGTCTCTGAGGTCTCAAATTCAATTCCAGCACTGCAAAAATGGGAGAAGGATGTGGCAATCCACCCCCGAGACAATCCCAAAACAGTCAGCTGTTGAAAATCGAGTCAGATGACTCGATGGCACCTAACAACGACAACAACAACAAACATGTGTGTGTGTGTGTATGCATGTATATGTATATGGGGGTGTGTGTATATGTATATGGGATGTGTGTGTGTATATGTATATGGGGTGTGTGTGTGTGTGTATATGTATATGGGATGTGTGTGTGTGTATATATGTATATGGGGTGTGTGTGTGTGTGTGTGTGTGCTGGGAATTGAACCCATAGTCTTGCACATGGCAGGCAAGTGTTCTAATTCTGAGTTACATCTCCAGCTCTGACCATTGTCCAAACAAATGAAAAAAAAAAAAAAAAAACTAGAAAATCTCAGAGAGATATACAAAATATAAAAAAAGAAACATAAAAACTTTGAACTTAAAATTAAACTAAAAAACAATCCCTCAGTTGACATGAATAGCAGAATGCAGATGGCATAGAAATTAGTGAACTAAAAATTAGATCAATAGAAATTAACAGGGAAAAATAGATTTAAAATGATAGGAAGCTCAGAGACTTGTACTATAATGCAAAAAGATGCAATATACATGTCTTTGGTATCATAGAAAAAGAGGAAAATAAAAATATATTTGAAAGAACAATGGCTGAAAGTTTCCAAATTTGTCTTAAGCTATAAACCTACAAATTCAAGAAGCTCACAAAAGTCGTAATAAATTAAACCCAAGAAAATCACAGCCAGGTGCCACAGCTATTTCTAACCATATTGTCTGACAAGGTCCGGATATGGGGAAGAGGGGTTCAAAGAACTCATCTTCCAAGAAATGAATGGGGATGAAGAAAAGGAAAATGTGTTTTTGCTTTCTAGGAATGGGATTACTGTTTTTAATTATTATGATTACTTTATGTTTAGGACTAATACTCATAACTAATATTGTAATAAACTCTAGTGAAACAAATGCTGAAAGAATGACACGATTGAGGGAATTTGTAAATGAGTTCAAAGTAATGACCTCCAATTGTAAAGGTTATGTGGACAATATTTTAGTTAAAGCTGACCAGTAACTTCCACCCTGGAACTCAAACATCAAGTGATTTATGCTTCAGCTGCAACAGGCTGAGTTGTTAGCCCCTAATTGGATTGAAGTGGCCCAATTTATGATAGCTAAGGTTTACAAAGTATAGAACAATTAAAAGAAGACACAGGCCTGTTCCCTCAGTACAAAAGTCCCCTTGACAATTTATGGCTCCCAGCTGGGGAAAAGAGTAAATACACAAAATGGAGCGGTGCTTATCTAAGGCAGATCTTGGTTCCCAGCTAGAGAAAAAGAGTAAAGGCTGCCGTTCTGGTCAGCCTGACCCTCCACTGTTATTATGACTGCCAGGTGCATGTAAAACTGCACGTATTCTTACTACTTGCATGACCTAAGCCTAAAAAGACTGTATAAAAACTGAGCTATCCGAACAATAAATGGAACAGATCCACACTGCCTCAGAGCTGTTGTGTTTCTGTTACCCATCACCGCCGACTCCTCACTCCCCTTCGGGAAACCCTGGATCTTAGGCTGCAGGCATGGACTGCAGACAGCCAGGCATGTGAAATTCAAACTTCTGAAAGTCATGACAAAAGATAAAAATCTTGAAAGTGGACAGCAATACAAAACACATTATCTGTGGGCTAGAATAGATTATTTATAAACCATGGAGGACAGACCTGGCAATCCCCTCCCAAAAATCAATCTGCCATTGAAAACCCTATGAACAGCAGAGAAGCACTGACAATAGTGTTTCCCCTGTTGTACAGAGGGTCGCTATGAGTCGGATACCGACTTGACGGCACCTAACAACAACAACAATGGAGGACAGAAAGAAGTTGCTTACTATTTTTCAAATGCTAAGGTTAACCTTCAACCTAGATTTCTGTAACTAGAAAAACATCCTCTAGGAATAAGCATGATATAAAAACATTCTCA
Organism: Pedetes capensis; assembly: GCA_007922755.1. Taxonomy (NCBI): domain Eukaryota; kingdom Metazoa; phylum Chordata; class Mammalia; order Rodentia; family Pedetidae; genus Pedetes; species Pedetes capensis. The sequence goes on from VMDO01003815.1 coordinate 76,054, forward strand.
GATAAAGGAAACATAAGGTAATTTGTTTTCAAGAAACTGACTCAGAAAGAGTGAAAGAGAATTTTTCAGAAAGAAAAAAACAGAATGAAAGCCAAGATAGAACATCAGGTATGGTGAAGGTCAAGGAAAGGGTAAATGTATGACAAAATATGAAATTCTCTTGAGCTTTAAAAATTGCATTTGAATGTAAAAGTTATGATGAGGTTCTCCGTATATATTTAAGAAAACTATGTCACAAAGGTAGATACGTAAAGTGTTACAAAGATGGTAAAGTATTCTAATTTCTAAATTCTATTCTAATTTAAGTGATAAAATGTTGATATTAGTGAACTGTGAAAATCTATGCATGTATATTTTAATTGTTAGAGTAATCACAAAAAATGTACAGAGACTTACAAAAACCAAACCCAGATAAAATAACACAACCAAACAAAACCAACCATATGTAGATAAACAGAGATGGAATCCTAAAGAACATTCAAGACTCATGCTGGAAGTCAGGAAAAATGGATAAAGAACATAACTTTAGAAATAAAAAAGATAACAAAGGATAAACAAATATAAATGGTGTATAGGCACAAATTTAAATGAGTAATTTAAATATACCTGACAAAATTAACAAGTCACATATTCTTAACAGAATAATTCCACCTGCTGAAATCGTAGAAAAATAATTCATACAAATGGGCAAAACATATACACAAAAGGTGTTTGTTTATAGCCTTATTTGTATGGGTGAAACACTCATCATAACCTAAGTGTCTATCAATATAAATTTAGCAAAATACATATATTTACTTACACATCTATATAATGGAGTACAAACATCAAAATATATCAGCATAGAAAATTCCCATAACTAGAAAAGGGGATGTTGTTGTTGTTGTTGTTAGGTGCCGTCGAGTCGATATCCGACTCATAGCGACCCTCTGTTCAACGGGGGAAACACTATTGTCAGTGCTTCTCTGCTGTTCATAGGGTTTTCAATGGCATATTGATTTTTGGGAGGAGGTTGCTGGGTCCTTCTCCCAAGGCTACAGCACGTGGTGTTCCTGGGCGGTCTCCCATCCAAGTACTAACCAGGTCTGACCCCACTTAGCTTCCAAGATCTGGCAGGATCAGATTCCACAGGGCTACTGCTGCAGGCTATTATATAGGAAGTTTATATATATTTATGAGAATATAGGAAAGTTTAGGATATACATGAATCAAAGACTGTGATTGTCTGAATAGGGTAGAATTATAGGTAACTCCCATTTCCTACCTTAAAAATTTTAAGTGTTTGGATTGCCTTACTAAAACCATATAAACACACACACACCATACACATATATACACATACCATACGTACATACCATACATACATACACATGTGCCGCTTTCAACTCGGGATTGACCCATAGTGGTCCTATGTAAAACAGAACAAAAGAATCCCTAACCCTGGGCCATGCCCGGCACTATTGTCAGTGCTTCTGTGCTATTCAAAAGATTTTCAATGACTGATTATTTTTTGGGAGTGGGCTACCAGGTTATTCTTGCAAACTTCTAGCACCTGATATTCCCTAATGCGTCCTATCCAAGTACTAAACAGGCCTGACCCTGCTTAGCTTCTGGGATTTGACACCATGGTGGTATGGCTGCAAGCCATATATATATATGGGCTGAAGTTTAGCTCAGTTGGTAGGGTGCCCTCTGCACTCTGAGGACCCAGGTTCGATCCTCAGCACAGCAAAAATGGGGGAGAAGGAATACCAAAATAATCAGCCATTGAAAAGCCTATGAGGATTGCTATGAGTTGGACCCAACAACTCAATGGCACCTAACAACAACTAAACATATACCATTTCCTTTCTAGAAGATAGCAATTGAATAACCACAACAAAAAAAAATCTGTCACAGTTTATGTCTTGAAAACATTGTTTCTCAGATTTACAAAACAAAAAATGTCACTGAGAGTTTACTTAAAAAGCAGGATTGCAGGTACTGCCCCCGAGAGATGGACTCAGGATGTCTGAGGTGGGACATGAGAAAGAGGAGTTTATGAAGCACCACAGGTGCTGTTTTTGCTGTGGCACAAGCCACAGTTTAAGAAACTGAATTCTACAATAATATTGTACTCCAAAAGTGTAAAGGTACAAGAAAAAATAAAACCTAACACAATTTTTCATATAAATATATTGATGGCCACTGGAGAGAATGATTGGTCCTAATGCATATATTTTCTCTGTTTATCAGAGGCAAATGAAAGCACAGAGTCACAGGAAGGTTGGCAACAGTAACCTGTATTTCACAGGGAGAGGAGTGGCTAAATTGTTTATGTGAAGTACCCAAGGGCTACTGAAATTGGAAGGTACTTGACAAGATTCTATGTGTCTTCTATCATATTATTGCCAAGTGAAAGAAAAAAGCAAACTGATCTCTGTTTTATGGCCCTGTTCCTAACGCTGCTCAATAAATTTTATATCTGGCTGATATCAAAGAACCTTGTGAAACTTGCTTAGAATTTAAACTGGAAATAACGAGAATACTTTTATGGAAAATGATATTCTGGTGTGAAATCAGAATTTTAAATGTCATGCAGAGAGGCTCTGAGAGGTTGGTTTGCCTCAAAGAAGTGATAAAAGGAAATGCTTCAAAGGTCCACAAGAAAGAGGGAAATGAAATCCTGTCACGAAGCAAAGGAGGAAAATTAATCTCCAAGAAGAAAAGGATGAGAGTGTTCCCCAAAGATCCTGTGTTTAATAGTTTGGTTCTCAGGTGGTGGTGGTGCTGTTTGTGGAGGTGATGGAATGTTGGAAAGTTGGGAGTCTAGCTTTGCAGAAGTGACTCCCTGGGGTCAGGCCTTTGGAGGTTTTGACCCAGATCCAGACCCACTGCTCTGGTCATTATCTGCCTCCTGCCCTGCCATGCCATGAGGTCATCAACCACAGGCCCTGTCACAGCAATCACCATGTCTTCCCTGCTGCCATCATGGACTGGTCCTCTAATTGTGAGCTTCCAATAAACCTTTTCCTCGATGAATTTTTTTGGTTGGTTTTTCTGCTATAACAAGGATAGCTGACCAAACAGAAAGTATCATGAAATTGAAAAATAGTGAGGAGGAGACTCAAGGTGTCCCAGACAGGAAGGGGATGAAAAAGAACTAGAGGGCAAAATATGTGTCAGCAGTGGATCATATTGAATCAAACAGTCGTCGTTGTTGTTGTTAGATGTCATTGAGTTGAAACTATTAGTGACACTCATAGGGTTTTTTTTTTTTTTTAGAAATTTTTAATGTACATCATAATGTGATTCATTTTGACATGCTTCTCATTGTGACAATTTTCATATATGCAATTTGATAAGCATTATTCATATAGGTTACCCCTTACCCTCCTCTATGTTTCCCCCCTCCCCCCCTTCCTATCTAAGTTTCCCATCGAAGTCTTCTCTATCTTTTACTATATAGTATTTTTCTATATGTCCTTGGGTTCCATTTCTGTTTAAGATAGAAACTTTTCCTGTAGTGGTCTTTGTTTCCATCTTGTTAGAACAATTACATGCGATTTCTAGTCCATTTATATTGACCTCATTCTTATCTTCCCTCCCCCCATTTTAATATGATCTGACCTTTGAGTAGGATTTTTCCTTGTAATTTTGAGTCAGCTCTCTCATAACTCATAGGGTTTTCAATGGCTGATTGCTTCAGGATTGTTTCAGGTGTGGGCCGCTAGGTCCTTCTCCCATTTTTGCGGTGCTGGGGATGGAACCCCAGGCCTCAGAGAGCACAGAGTGGCACTCTATTAACTGAGCTAAGACCTAGCCCTGAATCAAACATTAAAACGGAGCGAAGCATATTTTTATGAACATGTTTCCTAAATCTTTGCAGGGTGTAACAAAGAATAGACATGTACAAACACTGAACTAGAACTAGAAGAAAGAATTAAATAGTACATGAGTGGAAATGGACAAGAAAGGAAAAAAAAGAAGCACAATTTATTTTGTTACAAAGAACTTACTCTAATTCTTTGCTAGTGCTAATGTGCCCATGAGGGTTGACTGAGTCCTACCAGCTGGAAATATGAAAGGGGTAGAAATTTCTTCCTTTAGACTAGAGAAAGCAGATTTTTGCCAACCTGAAAACCAGGCAGTCACTTCTCTAACACATACTTACCAATATAACGCATACGGAATCAGATATATTTCAATTCTCACCAGTTTAACAAACAGCAAACCATTCATTGGATGAGTACAATGAGGAGCCAGAGGAAGCCATTGAATTTAAGATTTAAGGTATGATTGTCACACTCCTAGCTATTGTTAGATGCAGCTCAGTCAGGTCTGACTCATAGCCACCCTGTGTACAATAGAACAAAACATTCCCCAGCACTGCCATGACTGGCACTATCTCAGTGCTTCTCTATTATTCACAGGATTTTCAATGGCTGATAGTTTTGGGATTGCTCAAGATGGATTGCCAAATCCTTCTCCCAATTTTGCGGTGCTAGCGATCCAATTCAGGGCGTCAGGGCCTCAGAGAACATAGAGGAACACTCTATCAACTGAAGGCAGGGGTTTAGTAAGGGCAGGGGTTTAGCAAGTGCTGAGGTTTATCTCAGTTGGTAGAATGCTGCTCTGTACTCTCTGAGGATCCAGGTTCTGTCCCCAGCACGTCAAAAACAGAAACATGTGGCAATCCACTCCTGAAGCAATCCCCAAAACAATCAACCATTGAAAACTCAATGAGTAGAAAGAAGGAGGGCAGGGACTAGCAAAGGGAAGTGAAGGTTGTGGAAGGTGGGAAGGGGAGGAGAAATAATATAAAGAGATAAAAAGGGAGAGGATAATCTCAATGTTAATGATGCAACTTCATGAGTACATGGGAAAAATGGGGAATATAACCCAACATGCATACAAGTTTTACTACATATTAGTCAAAAGAGTCCATCAACTTGGTAAATTGATGTAAGTATAATCAAAAGTGATGTAATAATTGTATAATGGAAAAAGCAAATGCTGTGTTACATTGTACACCACCTTTATCAATAAAGGGAATAAAGGGGAAATAAAGAAAGAAAACCCAACGAGGGTCACTATGAGTTGAATTTGACCCAAAGGCACCTGATATCAACACTCTTAGCATGCTCTCTTAAAGGGCTAAGTTACCTACATTGTTGTTGTTGTTAGGTGCCATCGAGTCATGTCCGATTCATAGCGACCCTCATAGGGTTTTCAATGGCAGATTGTTTCGGGATTGCCTTGGGAGTGGGTTGCCACATCCTTCTCCCATTTTTGTGGTGTTGGGAATCAAACTCAGGACCTCAGAGACTGCAGAGTGGCACTCTACCAACTGAGCTAAATCCCAGCCTAAGTTACCTACAGGTGGGCTAAATGAAAGATGTATGAATTTTAATGCACATGAACTTGAACTTACTTACCATCCAGTAAAGTTTCACAACATACTTTCCATAGCTATTGAACAAAGGCATATGACCCTTCACAGCCTTACATAGGGAGTATATGTGTTCCCAGGGCTTCCAAAGAAGAACAGGAGGTTCCCCCGTAGTTCCTTTAAAATAATTGCTCAAAATTCCTCCATTGAATATCTTCCACACTGCATAGATTTCACTGATAATCCACCTCATTAGCTAAAAGCAAACAAAAAACACTGATGCTAATTGGTTATTTTTAAACTGTATGTCCTGCAATTTAGAGAGAAATATGGTAAAGTTTTTCTCCAATGTCATATTAAATTTTACATATAATATAGTCCACATTTTGATTTCTCACTCTCAGAATAGGTCTTGCTTTTGTTTCCTGGAAGTACATTCACAATACAAACTAAAATATCTAATAAAATTGATCTCCATTTGACATCAACTTTCATTTAGCTGTGTGTGTGTGTCTGTGTGTGTGTGCGCGTGCGCGCGCACGTGTGCATATGTGAGAGAGACAGAGAGATAGAGAGAGAAATGGGATTCTTCTGAGAGCACTGATGATTTTTACAAATAAGTGGGCTAAGATGGTAGATTTTAACCAACCACAGAAACCAAATAATATGTGAGATGTTAATTTTCTTGATTGTTGTGAATACTCCACATTGTATAAGTGTAGCAAATCATCAAATATATACCTTAAGTATGTACAACTTATAATTGTCAGTTATACTTCAGAAAAGTTGTAAAAAGTACCAAGTTATATCAAAACCTAAAGGCAAGTGAGGTGGAGCTGTAATTGGCTGTCTTTTAGAGTTGTTCACCCAGGCCTGGAAGGAATTCTGCAAAGCAACTGCAGTTCTTATTTTCTACGTACCTCACTGCAGAGCAAATGTTCATTTGCTGAAAACAAGTCAAATGTGATTTCATTTTTCACAACTACTGGAGACTGAAATGAAAAACATATACATACCTATTACTCCATAAGAAAGACAGAGGAAACCTAGTGTAGTAAAACATAACTTAGTGAAGTAGGCCAAACCTAATTTCATGTCTCACAATCAGAGGAATGAGAAGTAATAAAAAAGCAAGCATATTATTTCCTAAGATAATCCTTAATTACTGCTGCAGGTAACATTAATTTAATGCGATTGTGATAAAATAGATATTTTAATATTAATATAAAGTAGATATGCACATAAACTTAGCATGCATACACAGTATAAAAAGTGATTAGAAATTTAAACTAACCACTCTAGTTAAACCTGAGGCCAAATTAACATTTAGTAGCTAGAAAAATGTTTTCAACGTGGATGAAAAATATTAGCTATGATAGCTTATAAAAATTTTGTCCAATTTAAAGTCCTGTCACATTTTAACATTAATTTGATGGTCATTATTTAATTGATATACTAATAAAATAATAAGATAAAAATAGGGAGATGATATGATGTGGAGCGCTTTTAAAAATGAGCTATAACTCATAACAAAGCTTATGTACTTAACATATCAAACTAACATGCAAATGATTTGATTACAAAATTAGATTTTTATGGAAGGTAATATGATCAATTTATCCTCATTTATCCTTATTTATCTTGTGCAAGTAGCATCTTAAAAAGTTAATAAGCTAGGCACGGTGACGCATGCTTGTAATCCCAGTGGCTCGGGAGGCAGAGGCAGGAGGATCACAAGTTGGAGACCAGAGGCAGTCAGCATAACTTAGCGAGACCCTGCCTCAAAAAGTAAAAAAATAGGCTGGGGGTGCAGCTCAGTGGCCCAGCACTTGCAAAGCGTGCAATCGAGAGGCCCTGGGTTCAACCCCCAGTACAGAAGAAAAAAAAATTAATAACATAATTTTTTTTATGTTTGAGGAAAATTTACCTAAAACTATCTTCAAGGCCTGGACTGATTCCTCTGGTCATAAATTCCAAACATAGCTTGTTCTGGTTTGATTGACTGTTATGGAATGCTCCTAAAATACCCATCCATTCTTTTCAGAAAGTATTGATAGGCAGTAAAAGCAATTAGTATTAAGTACTAAATACCCAAAGGTTAAACATTAGACTTAAGAGTAACTGGCTGACAGATGAAAAGTAGAAACTGGCTTTGCATAAGACAACAAATATTATAGCAAAGGTCTCTATGATGGTATTTTAGTGCTACTATTCCCTATATCTGTACCTGGTGCAGAGTAAATCTGCAGAGTAAATGTTGTTCTTGTTAGATGCCATCTAATTGTGTCTGACTCATAGTGACCCTATGGAGAACAGAAGGAAACATTGTGCCATGCCGGGCACTATTGTAAGTGCTTCTCTGCTATTCATGGAGTTTTCAATGGCGATTGTTTTGGGATTGTTTTGGAAAGGGCTGCCAGGTCTTTCTCCCATTTACACAAGGTTGGAGATTGAACCCAGGGCCTCAGAGAACACAGAGCACCAACTGAGTTAAACTATAGCCCTGTCTTACAATGTTAAATATAATCAATGCTCAAGGGTTTGGACCACTCATTTCTAGTGTTTCTAGTGCTCAAAAATATGCAAATGTGATCAATATTCTGTGATCACAGCTTATTAACCTTGTTGGTTGGAATGGTGTATGTTGATCTTGATCTTGACCTTAAAGCCAAGATTTTAAGATCTTTAATAACTTAGCTTCTTACTGACTTAAATTATATCCTTTGATTTTGTCTTTTGCTTAGGACTGTGATATGATCTATGTTAGACTGTAATTTTTTTAAATGTAAGTTGCAATTATTTAGTGGTTCATGAAATCAATTTAGTGTGTCAGGACTGCACACAGAGTGAGGATATAATATAATAAATCTCATATATATATATAGGTAGTTTCTGTTATATGGGATTTTTGTTTCAACTTTCTGTGCATATTTAATGAGTCTCACTGTGAATATAGACATCAAAACTTGAAAAACCCAATTTTAGAGCTTTTCTACTTAATTAGACTTTCAGTTCTGACTGTTCTGGTCCATATACTAAGATGGTGAGTCAAGAGAAGTCTTTGTAAAGGAAGAGAAGAGGCATTCAGGTGGATTCCAGCATTATGATAAACATAAAAGAGGTCATTCTATGTCGTCAAATTTGCAAAAATCCAACTTGATGTAATTTATGTCTTTTATTTGCATGAAATGTAAAGCATAAACTTACAGTAAGCAGACTAAGTATTTTGGATAGCATTCAATATCAAGTATATTGTATTGATATCACAACATTTATGTTCCTTAGGTTGACATTATACAACATTAAAAATTATTTTAAAGTGTAGTTTGTGTGTATTTGTATTATTTTATTTAAAATGTCTTATTATAAGGTATTTAAAAGATATCTTGATGAAATGGGATGCATCTTTTTATTTTCTAATTTTAGACAATCTTTTTAAGTTTATATCCAATTTTCTCAACTAGCATGATGGATTAATTATATTTTCTTGCATTAGCATCAATACCGATGAAGTGTAAAGCTTTTAGGAATAAAATCACCTTGTGTGGAGACATAGATTCCATAGCTTTTACAAACATACAGAAGAATAAGCTTCATTACAACCATTTGACTTGTACTAAATACTTTATTAGTTTTCTACATATTAAGTGAAAAATAATAGGAGATCTAATAAGGGAAAATGACACTTTATATATTTCAAGTAGTTGAGCATGAAGTCCAGAAGTGAAGGTTACCTTTGGAAAATGCTCCAAGAATCCCTGGCATAGAGGAATTCAAGTGCAAACCTCTTGGACTAGAAAATTAATGTTAATAAATACCAGAGAAAATCAGCCTTCATGCCATGTAAGTTCATGCTGAGAAGCAGAAAGGGGAAAAATCTTCCCATCAGAAATTAAGGTATAACTTTGCCCAACGTATTAGGATATATTTTTGACATTTGAAAAGAGAGAAATCAAGATTCTAGACAAAATTCAATAATATCTTGGACACCAGTATGAGAAATTGTCAAACTGTACTGATAAATATTGATTTCTGAATAAATGCCAAAAAAGTTATTTTTTCTTGCTGAATATCACAAGAAAAATTATTCTGAATTATTTTAAAACTGTAAAATTTTAACACTAAGATATTATGTATTTCTTACCCGATTAAATATAAAATCCTGTGGACGTTTCCAGGAATAAATTTTCAGTGATGGTGGCAATTCAATTTTTCCTTCAGGGTCTTCAAAAAAATGCTGTGTAAACATATAAATAAATTAATTTTTTTTTTAGCTATCTGCTTTTATTAAAGTAAAAATAACCCAATCCTAAAAAAAAAAAAGAAAAAAGTAAATTTGTAGATTTGGTCAATAAAAAAGCATTTATAGAATGATTTATGTGTTTGTCCTCAAAGATACTTCATGAAGTATTTGGATAATGCTGAAATTAACAATTTTGTATATCATTAATAGAACTTTGATAAATGAGTAACATTTTGATTGCAGAGGAAGTATGAGCTGCTTTGGAATGTAAATTAGGTATGGTGGGAAAACTGTTTTGGAATGAGTCAGATAAGGCCATATTTTCTACTGAAAATATTTTGATTTAGCCTAAATAGAGGTGATTAAAAAGTATTTAGTTAATTTTCAACTGTTAGAATCATAAATAGAATTACATGAATCTGAGATCTTTGACCTTTCATTCATTAATCTTTGAAGTTAACCTTGTTTTTCTTTTGAGATAATTACTATATAGATTCATATGCAGAAATATGAAATGACACAGCATTCCTGTGTTCCCTTTATCCAATTTCTCCAATGGTAACATCTTGTAAAACTCTAAGAACAGTATCATAACCAGGATATTGGCTTTGATACAGTCAGACACAGAACAGTTTCATCACCACAGGGATCATTCCTAGGCTGTTATAACCACACCTACCACCCTCCCATTCCCCACTCTATACTCCTCCCTAACATCTAGCGCCGATCTGTTCTCCATGTGTGTAATTTTGTCATTTTTGTAATATTATATAGATAGAATCATAAACATGAAATCTTTGAATTGGTTTTTTTCTCTCTGTAAGCATAACACTTTGGAGATTGATAAGAACTGTTTATGTATCAATAGTTTGTTTTTATTTATTGCTGAACAAAATTTCACAGCATGAATTTTTTTTGTTGTTTACCATTTGCCCATTGAAGGTCATCTGGGCTGTTTTCAGCTTTACTAATAAAGCTGCTATGAACATTCGTGTATAGTTTACAGATTTTTGTGTGAACTTCACTTTCTATATACCAAGGATATATGCCCAACAATGCAATTAATTGGTTAATTTCTGAACCCTCATAATGTGTCAATTGGTGAGCTCTGGAAAAAGAATGATATTTGAATATTAATTCTCAAATCCCTGAACTCTAGTAAGTTAGCAACACCTCAGATAGTCACTATGTCAGAGTTTTCAGAGTTCAGAAGGTACTGGAGGAAGAATCCTTATAGGAAATAGCATGAGAGTGATAGAAATAACAATAAAATACTTGAGGAATGTCAGTATGGGAAAAAAATGACAACTATACTTCCCCTGAGTTAATAAAGAGCAGGAAAAATAAACACTGATTTGTGGTTTTCAAAGTAATCACATAGTTATCCTAAGACTGGTGTGATCTGAGAAATGTGTTGAGTTTTAAAGTATTGACTGCATGCTAAATAGTCTGAGTATATATGGTTGTCTGGAGCGTGTGATTTATTGTCACATTTAGCACACTGGAAAGGTTTAAGGACAAGGATACCTCAATATCTAGCCAAAATGCCCAAGGAATGAGTCTTGGGATATTTGTCTGGTTTCCTTCTAGAAACTATTGCAGACTTGTGGGGTTCCCTCACATTCTTTTTTCCTTTTTTCTTATAAATATTATTTTAATTATTTTAAAGTCCTCTGTTGGACAATCCCAAATCTGAGTTACTTGTGAAACAGTTTCTATGATCTGATTTTTCCTGTTAGTTTTCAGTCACTTATTTTTTCTCTTTATGCCAGGGAATTTTTGATTAAATGATATACACTGGATAAAGAAATAAACACTTGCTCTACACCATGAAGTTTCCCTCTAGAGAGGGGGATTTTACTTCATTTTGGCAGGCAGAGCACAAGATGAACTTGATCCTGAGATTGGGTTAGGTTGTTGTTAGGTGCTGTCGAGTTGGTATCCAACTCATAGTGACCCTTATAGGGTTTTCAATGGCTGATTTTTTTCGGGATTGCCTTGGGAGTGGATTGCCAGGTCCTTCTCCCATTTTTGCAGTGCTGGGAATCGAACTCGGGGCCTCAGAGACTGCAGAGCGGCGCTGTACCAACTGAGCTAAATCCCAGCCCCCCTGAGATTGGGTAGGGGTGGTGAAACTTTAGTTTGCCTTACTTCATATAGAATGCTATATCTGTTCTGCAGAACTATGTAAAAGACTGGGATGATAATCAAGATCCCTTCATCTTGACATACCCTAAATTCTCATCTCTCTTCATAGCAACATGAAACCTTTTCTTAGTTAGAACCTCCAAGCTGCTGGGTTTCATTAACTTGCAGAACAGCTTGCCCTTCACACTCACAGCTTAGAAGATGAGCAAATGTCTTAAAATAAAATTAGATTCAACATCTATTCTACAGTTACCCCTTCCTTGGACTTTACTCCAAGTTCTTTTTTTTTTTTTTTTTTTTTTTTTTTTTTTTTGTGGTACTGGTGGTTGAACCCAGGGCTGTGCGCATGCATGCTTGGCAAGTGCTGGACCACTGAGCTGTGACCCCAGTCCATTTTTTTTTTGTTTTTACTTTTTGAGACAGGGTCTCACTAAATTACACAGACTGCCTCTGGTCTCGAACTTGCAATCCTCCTGCCTCTGCCTCCCTAGGATTACAGGTGTGCGCCATCGAGCCCAGTGCTTACTCCAAGTTCTTATTGCTTCAGCAGTCCCAGACAAGGTCTTTTCTCTCTCTAGAACAGAGAAAATAACACAGGACCCAGGCCACTACTTTCTGCTTAATCTCTGGTCTTTATGCCTTGAACTAACAAATGTCCTCAAAAAAAAGTCAGGGGTGAGGGAATGGGAATCTCACTTGTGATCCCCTTTTCTCCAGGATTTGAGTCTCTCATATTTCCTTATATCTATTTTATAGTCGCCCATGTGTTTATCAGCTTGCCATTCTGTGGGGACTTGCATGTTGCTGTGATATTGAATGCTATGCCACTGGTATTTCCGAAATCACTGGGGCCACCCATTGTTGGCACGTTTCAACTGAGTTTCCAGACTAAGATAGATGAGGGAGAAGAACCCAGCAGCCCACTCCCAAAACAATTAGCCATTGAAAACCCTATGAATAGCAGAGAAGCACTGTCAAATAGAGAGCCAGAAAATGAGTCCCTCAGGCTGGAAGGCAATCAAGAAACGACTGGGGAAGAGTTACTTCATCAAAGTAGCATTGACCTTCATGACAAGAGTAAAGACCCTATAACCTCCAGTTGCTGATTTGGCATGAGTCAAAATGTGAAGAAATACAGTGACTACAGCAATGGGCTCAATCATAAAAAGATCGTATACATGGCACAGTGTTGGATAGTGTTCCATTCTGTTGTATGCTAGGTTCTTATGAATTGGATCTGACTAGAAGGCACCTAACAACAACAATAAACTTTACAATACTTCATCGTATACTTTTCATCATATACTTTTCATCCATCATATCCTTTAGTTCCCACCACTTAGTTAAAGACATGAGATCTGACTCTGGACTGAGAGGAAAGGCTGATTTCCCGATGACTGACTCTTATCGTATGAATCTAAAATGCCCCCTAAGGGCTATATGCTAGAATCCTTGGTCCTCAGGTAGTGGTGCTGTGGTGGCTATGGAACTTTAAGAGTAACCTCAGGAGGCACTTTAGCTTGTGGAGGTGGGTAACCAAGGAAGTGCCTGTGGAAGTTTTACCTGAGCCCCAGTTCTGGTAAGCTTTCCCTGCTTCCTGGTTGCCATGGTATGAGGTCCTCTGCCATAGGCCTTTCTGCCTGCCTTACCGCTTGCCATGTCTGCCCCGCCTCTATGAACTGAAATCCTCTGAAGCAGGAGCCCTAATAATTCTTTCTTTCCAAAAGTTGTTTCTGCCAGGTATTTTCCCAGAATGCTGAATAAACTGGCTAACATGCTAGCCTCACTTCTAGAGAAGTGGATATCTATAAAATCCCAAGGATATTTGCTATTGTTGGATGCTGAACACAATTTAATCCTAGTAAAATGTGGATTTTGCAAATTAGTGATATGCGTCACTGTGCTCCCATACCATAGAGATGCAATTACATGGCTTGTATGCTATCCATCATTCATTTGAGCATTGCTTCATGAACCAGGAATTCTAATGACATAGGATGGAGCTGTGGATGGGGAGTAAGATATTACTCCAGATTTTACCATTTTGCATTCTAATTGAAGCTGGTGCTTGCCTACCTTTAAAAGGTGCAGTGGTAGAACGAAATGTTGGCTAAGATTCTGGTGTGTCAAATTCCACTGCATAGCTCCTGTTCACAAGAGCTGGCCAAATGCTTGTTTAACTATGTAGCTCCTTAGGGTGAGCACTGTAGTAACTACTTTGGGGTCTAATACTAAACCAGTCTGGTTAGTAAAGGCTATCCCAAAATGAAACGGACCAGCACATTGAGACTGCTCTAGTCTCTCTGTTATTCCCCTAATAAATATTTTTCCCTGTCTTAATAACCCTAGAAAATCCCAGATTTTGATACCCAACCTTCCAGAGATCTGTAAAATTTTTTCACAATGATCTAATAGAGCACTCCAAGCTCCCTCAAAAGTTATTTTTATATCATATGACAAAGTTTTCAAGCATTTCTGCCTTTCTCTCCTTGTTTTTTTCCACACTTTGGAGTGACTCATTCTTATGTCTTATCCAGGGCTCAGTTGGTTGACTGAAGATTTGTACAATTGATCTTCCTGATGTAAATTCTGAAAGCTATTCACACACTAACAGAGGTACATATTCATATATAAACAGACACATGATCCCCATAAGTTTAGAATTACTACTAAAAATATGTAGAGTATCTACATTTTTCTTTTGAACTCCGACGGTTCAAAGGTAGTTTATATCTAAAAGTTCCACAGTTACTATAGGTATGGTGCAAAGAATGCATTCCCTCTCACATTGCTAATTTGGAAATTGTTCTTCAAGTGCTAATAGAGTGAGCAACTAGTTATGTTTGTTAAATATCTTTTGTTAAAGAATCATTGACATGATCATGTGGTTTGTGATTCTACATTTTGTTCACAAAATTTGAATACTAATATTTACCATTTCAGAATACTCTATGCAAACAAAGGTATAGCTCAATCTAACCATTCTGGAACTCTTGTTTGTGTTTTAAAAATTATATTGTATTCTATGGATATTTTTAAATGAACTCTTTCACCAACTTAATAATTTAGATTTTAGATGCAACCCAGACCTGGATTCTGAACGAAGAAGTCTTTAGAAATCAAGTAAAAATTTTTAAATAGGTTAAGGAACCTAAAATAATATAACTGGAAAATGGAGGAACTCCACGTACCTCCAATATCAGAGACACATCATGTTGATGCAACCAAGTAAACAAAGGATAACCCAGATATTTACCCATGTACCTTGAAGGGACTAAGTGGGACCAGTCCTTATCTCTCTGAAACATCTCTGAAATAATCTTTCTAGGCTGTGCATCTAGTTCAGTGGTAGAGAGTTTGTCTAGCATGTAGGAGACTCTGGGTTCAATCCCAGCACTAAAACAAACAACAAAAATAATAAATCACCTTCTCTATACTCTCCAGGCCACAGCTCCCAGGTGTACTGCAGACTCAGTCTCTACACTACCCTCTCTAAATGCCTGGTTCCCAAATCTGTGCAACATCTGTTGCATACTCATTCTGTGTCTTAATTTCTCCTTCGGTTCATTAGGACCCATTGATCATCTCTCTTTCTTCCCATCCACCCAAATGTGATTAACTGGAGCTCTGGGCTAAGGCTTGCTTACAAAGACAAGGTGGCAGTTGAGGAGGCCAGATGGACAAGAACAAAATTTCCCTTCAGAATGGAGATTGGGAAGAAGAATGAGTATGCTCTCCTGCCAACAAGTCTATTCCATTACAAAATTAAAAGCCAGAATAAGGTCAGGTCAAGGTTACTTACAAATATAGGGCTTTTGCCTGTTTTGTCCTTTTCTTTCGCACCTTTGCCTGCGTCCCACTTTTCTGCATTTATGTCCGCTTCACTCCACTCAGGCCAAATTGGGAATTTTCCTTTCTTTTGTTCAAGAGAACTGGATGGTACATTACTGCCAAAAGGGTACAGACTGGAGAGAGGGAGAATGGGTTAGCTTTAATTAAACTCTCTGAGATAAAATATTGGATTAATTGCACGACCTAAATTTAATTATCTTGTCAGCACAGTATGTTAAATACATTTGTCAATCAGACACCATCCACATGTGAGGGTTCTAAAGATTGAAATGACTCCAAAGAGATTCTTCCATCAGCAAATTTTGAGCATGAGTCCCTACTTACTAGTGCATGACATTCAAAAATTGGTATGAATAGAGTATTATCTATTATCATAAACACATAAAATAACTTAAATATAATTTGCACTTACTTAAGGGAAATTCCCTACAATTACAACAGTGATAACTTTTGGACTATCAGTATAAATATGATTTTGATTTTTCCCAATATAGAAATGTTATGTGATCGCTATTTTGATAGAAAACTATAATACAAAAAACAGATAAATAAGAAAAACACACCTATCCCTAGTAGACACCACATTGTTAACAACTATCCTCTCAGAACAATATAGAGGATATGATTTTTCTTTTAACAATGAAATCATTTTGCATGTTTTTACAGACTGCTTTAACCTCTAGCTATTAGTATATTGTTATGTATTGCTCATGTCCTTAAATGCTTATCTAAGTATTTTATTATTTATTATGGTTTTTGAGACAGGGTCTCATTATGGTAGGCCAGGCTAGCCTGGAACTCACTATGTAGCCCAAGGTGGCCTCAAGCTCATGATCCTTTGGCCTCTGCCTCCCATGTGTGGGAATTTACAGGCATGCACCACCACAACTGGCGTAAGTATTTTAACAATAGCATAATATTCCACTGTATATCCCATGTTTCACTTAATTAAATTTCCACAACTTGGTGATTTGAGAGGTTTGATTTTTTTTTTAAGTTTTTCACTTTTATAAACCACTATGGTGAATATTCTTCATGCTAAAACTTTACGTACTTAAAAAACAAAACAAGCAAAACAAAATGCCAAGATCTTTATTCTTTCTAGACTCCTCCCTGCTTGCGCATGTGGCAGCCCTAGTATAAGACGGACACAGTAAAGGAGGCTGCGAGTGGGACCCAGCAAGGGCCCAGCCATTGAGCGGTTCCCAGCCACTGTCTCCGCAGCCAGAGAGCTAGAACGATCTTTCTTAGGCTCAGCTCCACAAGTGTCCTCCTAAGGCTGCCTGGTCTCATTCCTGCGTATCTCTGCACTCCACGCCGCTGGGCGCCTCTTCTGCCTGCATCCTTCGCTGCCCCTGGTGTTCTGTCTCACCAGCTGACAGCCCAGTCTTCCTCCTCCTGAGTACTTGGTGCTATGTGGAGAGGAGACCAAAGGAGATGAGGGAGCCAGCTTGAGAGGCTTTGAAACAATAGATGGGAACTGTTAGTGGTATGGACCAGTATGATATCTGTAGGGGAGGGAAGAAATAGGGTGTTTTTAGTGAGAGCAAGTAGATAGACAGAAGGACATGGGATGGGGCAAAATTGCATTGGGGCAATAAATCAGTAATAAACGTACATGGAGGTGTTGCATAGGTAGTCAGATTTCAGATTCTGGAGTTTGGAAGAAAAAATCGGACTAAAACTGAAACTGGGAGAACCATCAGCATTTGTTGTTGTTAGGTGCCATTGAATCAGTATCCGACTCATAGTGACCTTCATAGGGTTTTCAATGGCTGTTTCAGGATTGCCTTGGGAGTTGATTGTCAGGTCCTTCTCCTATTTTTGCGGTGCTGGGAATTGAACTCAGGACCTCAGAGACTGCAGCACAGCGCTCTACCAACTGAGCTAAATCCCAGCCCCATCAGCATTTAGATGGTATTTAAAGTCTTAAGACCAGATGAAATCATCAAGAAAATAACTACTTATGGAAGGGACACTCCTAGAGCTGCTACTCAAAACACCTAAAAACTGGGATGGATTGAGCATTGCCCCACCTATGTGAATTCTGACCATAGTGCCAGTTAGTGTCTTCAATGCATCCAGGTAAGCCAGATAATTACTTTTCAACTAGTGGAGTAGTGGAGTGATATAAAATCCTCAGGATGGGTCTATAAGACCCAGGTCAAGAGGCAGAAATGTGTGGGGCTCAAAGTTATTGGTGAGGTTATTATTAAAGCTACTCATCAACTAATATAAAACTATTTTAGTACTTTAACAAGCAACACAGATGTGTATCTACCTTGATTCTGTGCATTTAGAGGTCAGAGATATCAGGAAGAAACAACTAAGGGGAAAAAGGCAATCAATAACAACATCAACAACTATATATAATATAATATATATATATATTACTCCCAGGACCCTGCAGATATGTTACTTTCCATTGCAAAAGTAGTGTGTGCATAGAATTAAATTATGTATTTTCAGAGGGGGTAGATTGTACTGGATTATGTGGGTGAATCCAACACAACCTCAGAGGTCCTTAGAAATAGAGGGAGACAGAAAAGTTCAGAAAGAAAAGTACTAAAGAATTGTCAGAATCAAAATTCCTGATTTGAAGATGGAGAAAGGAGCCACAAGTCAAACAGGGAATGTGGGCAGGTTCTAGAAGTTGGAGAGAGTTAGGAAGTGGATTCTATTCTTGAGACCCCAGAAAGGAATGCAGCCCGCTGAGACCTCAGTGAGGACCATTTTGGATTTCTGACCTTTGGAATTCTGAGATAATAAGTGTATGTTAGTTTAATCCATTAAGCTTGTGACGTTTTGTTACAGCAGCAATAGGAAGCCAGTATAGTGATGAGGGGGTAAGGAAGCACAGAAGAAGGTGATGCTTTAGAAACCAAGTGAAACAATTTTTCCAAAAATGAGGAGATAAGCGACAAAACCCAATGCTGCCACTAGACCAGCCAAACTGAAATAAAAACAACTGAATGTTGAATTTAACAAATAGAAGGTTGTCTTCCTTACATATCACCTCCAGAGGGAAGGACTTTCCTGAACACCCTGTTACAGCAATGCTCAGCTCTCTGCATCATTTCATATTGTTCAATTTTTATAGCCCTGGCCAATTTTTTCACTCATCCTTTATTTATGTGCTTATTTTGTGTCTCTACAGGTAGGATTTGTATGTTTCACAGTGGTAGGAAGGTTAAATTTTTGTGTTCATTTCCTCTGTCTTCAGCAACTAGAACAGTGCCTGGACAAAGGAAGAAATCTGTTTATTATCTATTTACGGGAAATAAAAGAATGAATTTTAATTTCTATAATTTCTAAGTAGAATTGCTTCAAATGTTTGTGTGTAGGTCCATTGACCATATGCTCACCAATCAGGTTTCCAATTCATTTACAGTTTGGTTGATAATATGCAATGATTTGGACAATGGGATATAGGGAGATATATCCAACCTTCAGACTCATGAAATATTTTGTGAGATATTTTTCACTCTCTCTTTGCTTAATACGTGGTTGAATCCTATGAAAGTATCTTATAAAATGGTTATACCACAAGCTACAAGTAGTTGGGAACTCTTATTCAGTACATGGAAAGCTCTATACATTCAGACTCCAGTGTGGGTGTGAAATACCCTGGATGTGTTAAGTCAGTGAGGTTTAGCAGGAGCAACATCTTATATTGTAGCTACCAGCACCGAAAAAAATGGGAGAAAGGCATGGCAATGCACTGCCCCAAAATCCTGAAGCAATCCTGAAGCAATCCTCAAACAATCTGCCATTGAAAACCCTATCAGGGTCACTATGAGTCATTCATGACTCCACAGCACCTAACAACAACAAATCCATTGCTAGAACTGACGATTCAAAAGAGTATAACTCTCAGAATTTGGATGTCCTCTTTTAAATCTTTAATCATTACAAGCATACACATATTATAGCACAGATTTTTTCTATTGTCTTAAATTTGTAACACTTGATTTTCTTGTGTGTTGTACCCTCAGCCTATTTTGTATAAATTTTTTTGCTATGTGTTCATCTTAGTCAGGATTTTCTTCTCCTCCCCTCCCCTTCCCTTGAGGCAATCCTGTGTTGACAGAGAGTATTTTCAATATACTACTGAGTTTTCTTCTTTCAAAAATCCTAGTGAATTAGCCATTCAGTGATCCGCAGTTAGTGCGAAAACAGATCTCAAAACTTTGCAAGTCTCAGTCAAAGAGTTTTCTATTTCTCAAGGAAGGCTTTTGTTGTTGTTTTCAACCTGACATCAGACAGAGAAAAGCAGGCTTTCCTTGTATTTAGGTAGATATTTTTGTTGCTGTTGTTCATTCTGTAAAAGAGCATCACACTCTTGGACAGCCATATCTTTAGGTAAGATTGGAGTACTCCCTTTCCTCATTTCACTCAAGACCTTTTCCCATATGTGTTAAGGCCAAATATTCCAGTTCTATGATGACAGTGAGACTTCCTTCAGAAGATAGTTTGATCTTCAAGTCCCTCCTCATTTCTGAATATTGAAGATTTGTATTCTTTCTCTAGTCATTTTTAGGTACTATTATTTTTTTAAAAAAATATCAATCTACTGTCTTGTTAGAAAAGAAAGTCTGAGAACATGTACATTGTTAAGAGTATTACTAAGTACTATGTAAAAATATATGAGTAAGAATAAATAGAGTGATTTGAAGAAAAAATAAAACTTTTTAATACTGTTAATAGAAAAATAAAGGCATAGAATAACACACTATACTATCTCTGTTTTGTTGCATATTGGTACAAGCTACAGGTAAAAAAGAAATTAGTGATCTTGTGTCCATCAACACCATGAGGCTTCAAATCTTAAAATCATTTTGAAAGGAAGATATCATTTTTTAAGACATAAAGGTTGCACTAATGTTTGCCTCCCCCTTTGTTCTGTCCAGAATAACTAAATGTCCCAGCTCCCTCCCTTAAGCTGTTAAGCTTTATCACTAGTTGACCTACTTTCTTCAGCACACATGAAATGTGTTTAAATCTATGTTGAATATTACTTTAAAAATTCTCATTAGAGGTGTCCTACCAGCCTAATAGATCACTTGTAGTGTTAGGCACACAATATAAACAATGCTCAAACAGCCCAAGGTCAAATAATGCTGTAGACTTCAAATGACTGCACAAAATACTGCTTTGGAAACTCTTAGAATATAGTGTGTGTACCTTTGCAGGCCATTGGAACAATGTACCTTCTGCTGTGGCATATTTGGGTTATTTTAAGTATTCAAAGCACATTATTCCTGGTCTCATCAATTCTGAGAACAAGATCATTTTTAAACACAAATGTAATAACAGATCTTTTTTATGTTTAAGTGCATTATTGCAGACACTGTGTTAATCCATCTGGTGGAGAGTTTTCCTTTTTATCATTGACCTGCCATTCTCCCAAACATGATGTCATTCTCCAGGGATTGGTCTCTCCTGATCATATGTAAGATACAGTCTGGCCATTCTTACTTCCAAGAAGCACTCTGGTTGCACTTCTTCTAGAGCAGATCTGTTGGTTCTTTTGGCAGTCCACAGTATATTCAATATTTGTCTCCAGCACCATAATTCAAAAACATCAATTTTTCTCCTGTCTCTTATATTCAATGTCCAGCTTTCACAACCATTTGATGCGACTGAAAATACCATGGCATGAGTCAGTCGCATCTTTGTCTTCAGTGTGACATCTTTACTTTTCAACACATTAAAGAGGTTTTTGCAACAGCTTTTCCCAATGCAATGTGTCTTTTATTTCTTGACTGCTGCTTCTGTGGGTCTTGATTGTACAACCAAGTAAAGCAAAATCTTAGACAATCTCAATCTTTTCTCCACTTATCATGAAGTTGCTTATGACCCAGTTGGAAGGACTTTTGTTTTCTTGGTATTGCAGGCCCTGTATCTGACAGTGCTTCTCTGCAATTCATAGGGTTTTCAATAAATAATTGTTTTGAGAGTGGGCAGCCCAGTCCTTTTCCCTAATATGTCTTACTCTGGAAGCTCAGCTGAAACCTGTCCACCATGGTTGAACCTGCTGGTACGTGAATACAAGTGGCATAGCTGTTAAAATCGCAGCAACATGCAAGCCCCTATAGGACAACAAACAGCCAAGTGCAGGATTAACTCCATAGGTCTGATCTAATCATATGCATACAAAGACAAGAGCTTTCTGAGGCTAACAGAAGAGGCAGGGAGAAGAAAAAGTCAGACAGATTTGGGGCATTGGAAGAATTTAGTATGCCATTGCTGGCTTGAAGATAAAGGGGAACATGAGAGAAAAATTGCAACCTGCAACTCCTAACTGGTGGTAAACAAGGAAACTGGAACCCCAGTTCTATAGTTGAAAGAACTGGACTCTGTCCAAAACCTAAATAGGCTCAGAAGTAGATTCTTCTTTAAGTCACCAGGTAAGAGCCTGGTTCAGGTGGAGCCTTGGTGTGGCTTTCCAAAAACTTAGAGGAGAGTACAGCTGAGCCCACTTGGACTTCTGAACTATGGAATTCTGAAATAATAAATCAATGATGTTTTCAGCCACTAAGTGCCTGGTAATTTGTTATGAGGCAATATAAACTGATTACCAATGGCAAATAACACTTAACTGGTATTGATCTAACAGACCTGAGCGAGGTATTTATGTTTTCATTGTATATACTAATTCTGCATAAGCAACCATCTCTTCAGTATCTTCCTAAAATTAAGCCTACTTGTAAAGTAGTTGTGTGTACAATTTTGATTCCCTAAGCAGTACAAGATACAAGAGGGTTCAGGTTTCTGAGACCCAATGTCACCAGGTACATCAGGTTTTTTTAAAATTACTATCTGGTTTTTATCCAATATTATAACTTTATAACATTAACATTGAAAAAAATGGCATCCAAACTATTTCATACATCTATGAAGCCTGAGGGTCTTCTATTTCCACAGTATGCACAATACATTTTGAATGAATTAGGTGAAAAAGATGAAGATGTGAGTGACATGGATGATTGTGAAGATGATCAGCAGTCTGAGTTCTCATGAAATAGATACTGATCAAGAAGTAGATGAAAAAGCAGCAAGAGAAGAAAGAGTAGAAGACAGAGAAGGATGGAAGAGGGAGAAACAGAAGAAGTATGAAAGGAGAAGCAGAAGGAGAAGGTGATAAAGAATCTTCAACAGCAGACACTGGAAGTACGTGTATATACTTTATTTTGCAGTACATCCAGCTGAACCCCAGGCTTTGCACATACTTTGCAAGCACTCAACTACTGAGCAGTATCACAGGCCCCTTTTTAATTTTTTTATATTGAGACAAGGCCTCCTTAAGTAACACAGGCCTCTTGCCTCAAACTCATAATCTCCCTGCTTCAGCCTCCTGAGTCTCTAAGATTACAGGTGTGCACCATGACACCCAGCCCAAACTGAAAACTTTTAGACATAATCAAACTGCAAGCTTTTATAGGACTGTTTATATACAGTAGTGCTTTTAAATAAGGAATTGAAGTCTCACCTGCCATGTTTGCTACAGACAGAATAGGTAGAGATATTTTCACTCCACTATGTTGCTGGGAAGATTGTTGAATTTGCTTACATGGCTTCGCTTGGATAATTCTGAAAGCCAGCAGGAAAGGGATCAAAGTGATCCAGCAGTGCCTATAACTTGGTGTTTTGAAATCTTGTGGAAAATTTTAAAGGTAACTACACGTTAGGAGAATATGTCACAGTTGACAAAATCTTTATGGGTTTTTGTGGTCATTGTCATTTTAGAATATTTAAGAAACCCAACACATACAGAATAAAAATTCTGATTTCAGCAGATGCAGAAACTGGCTATTGTTCCAATATTTATTTATATTGTAGAAAGGATTCTGATGGCAAAGGATTGGATCAACATCTTTTAAGGCTTGGCAAACATACTCAGTCGATGCTTCCTTTAGCTAAACCAACTTATAATTTGAATCATAACATTTCTGGAGACAATTGGCATAGCTCACTGAACTGGGGAATGAGTTGCAAAAGCAATAGCTAACTTATCTAGGCACTATATGACAAAACAATAAAGAAATTCCTTCTGAGTTTTACCTATATTTACAATTATAATTCAACCCATAGATTCTTCATTAAATAGGTATAATGCTGTAATGACACTGTTTTCACATGTCACCAAAAAATCAAAAGGTATCATAATAGTATCGTTCATGCATCAGCATTCCAATACTGGTGGAGGAACAGGCAAACCTGAAATGATAGCTTTATATATTAAAACAAAATTAGGAATTGATGTGCAAGATCAAAAGTGCAAAAGTTATTCTGTTGGTTGAAGAAACTGTAGATAGCCAAAGGCCATTTTTTTTCTAGATTTGGTGGCAAAAAATTCTTATATTACATATGAAAGTCTAGGTAGAAAATAGTTATCATGATTAAACTTTATGAAGCTATTCAGATGAGAACTAATTCTTCCTGAATTGAAATGACTAGTATATAATGAAATAATTCCTATCCAAATACTAACTTTAATTAAGGGTATTTTAGGACCAAAAATACCAGATCCACTTCAAGAAAATCAAGCAATGCCAACAAATAGAAAACGATACTACGTTTGCTCATCAAAATGACAGGAAAGCATCTTATTTGTTGCTAAGTGGAAAAAGCTGGTCTGCTTAATATGATCAAAGTGCTATGTAGAAACTGTGATTAACTTTGAAACTTGATGTTTTATATTTTGTCTTTTATTTTGTTTCCAAATCAAATGAAGTCTTCGATACAAATGTCAAGAAATGGCTTTTAAGTACCAAAGATTCTTTTGAATTACTGTCAATTTAATAATTTGTAATACAAGTTTTTAATTTTATTTATAAAATATTAGTACATATATACTTTGAAACCAAGAAAGACAAAATATTTTAAGAAAGGTTTAAACTAAAACCTAAAGCCACTTGCAACAAAAGGAAATATCCATATATCCTTAAAAAGGATACAGGTCTTAGTGACTCCATGTCATTGGTTACATCTCACAAGGGCATATCACCAGTTTGGTGGTAAATGGATGCTTAACTTCATTAGTCCTTAGATATATGCAACATAAACTAAAGGGAGCCATTACCATGCACCTATTACAATGACTAAAATTTAAAGATAAATCATATCAAGTGTTGACAAGGATATGTAACAACTGGACCTTTCCCACACTGCTGGTGGGAACATAAAAAGCAGTATCTTGGAAAATGACCCAGTAGTTTCTTAAAAAGTTAAATATACATCTAATATATGATGGAGTCATTGTAGTTCTAGATGTTTTCCTCAAGAAAAATGAAAACACATGCATATATGAAACTTGTACATGAATGTGTATTGCATTTTTGTTTGTAGTACCCAAAATCTGAAAATGACTTAGATATCCATCATAAGGTGTACATACAATAAGCACATTGTATAATATCCACATAGTGGACTGTGGATACAAAAATAATTATTATAAGTAAAAGAAACCACACAAAAATTATGATTTTGTTTATATAAAATTCTAAAAAAAAAACACAAACTAATAAAGTGACAGAAGGGATTGGTATCGGGAAAGGACAGGAAGAAGGGATTGCCAAGGGCAGAAGGAAACTTTCTTGAATGGTAGATTTGTCAATTATTTTGATTGCAGTGACTGTTTCTCATGTGTAGATGCCCACCAAACTCAGCAAAGTACACCCTGCAATAGTCCAACTTACTGTATGTCAATTTTATATCAACAAATCTAAGAAAGAGAGACAGAGAGAAAAGTAGAGAGGATGAGAGGGAAGAGAGAAGGGAAGGGTAACGAAAGGAAAAGAAAGAAAAGAGAAGGAAAGAAAAGAAAAGAAAAGAAAAGAAAAAGAGGGGAAGGAGAGGAACCCAGGGATTTTAAAGGACAAGTTAAGGAAATTCTAAACATCATTTCATGATAGTAATACTATCTGTATGTCAATCAGCAAATCTAAGAAAGAGAGACAGAGCGAAGAGAGGATACATAATTAAATTTAAATATACATTCTATTATGCATTTGATTGCTAAGTCATATTTAATATAATATATTTTGTCTACATATTCTCTCCATATACACCTATTTTTTGGTAAATTAAATACCCTGGATAGTTTGGAATCAGGACAAGGTTGATATTATCTTTACATATACTTAAATCAGTCCAGAAGTTTATTAACATATAGGTTTTAATCCTACTAATAAAATGTTAATAAAAGAACTTCTTGAAACATAACCCCTGATTAACCGCTGATTAACAAATGCTTTGCAGAGATGACAAAAACTTAAGTAATTTTTAGTTATGTAGTTAAAAAGTGATTTGAGATTTCAAAAAGTTATAAGCACAAATTAACCAACTGCTTTGCAAAGATGAGAAATGATTTTTTAAAAAGTTCTTAAGTAGGCTTGGTATGGGGGCACCCACCATTAATCCCAACACCCAGGAGGCAGAGGCAGGAGGATCTAGAATTTGAGGTCAGCCTGGGCAATATGGCATAACCCTGTTTCAAAAAAAGAAAAATTCTTAAGTCAATTAACAAGATTACGTAATGCAACAAAAATGCACAAGTGTTTTTTTTTTATTTTGTTTTTTTGTTTGTTTTTAATTTCAAGGAAAACTTTAGCTGGTCACTTTAGCCAGTACAAAAGTGTAAAGCCATTGAACACTTTTAAGCAACAAAAAAGCAGCTGAATCTGACTTATGCCAACACAAACACATTCATATATCTGCTTTAAGTAGATTATTTTATGGAAGTTCCTTACTGTAGGGATAGTAAAATTTCAATAAAATGAGGGTCTGGAATTTTGCCTTTGTTTCCTTAAAGCATGCTGTTCAGTCTAAGGACATGAGTTTATTCCTAGTGGGAGGCAGTTTATTTATGCAATGTGCAATCAGCATGCCTTCTTATGTAGTGTCAGCCAATCCCCTGAAGGAATCCAAACATGAATAGAATGACACAATTGGCTTAATTTGGGTTAGGGGCATTCTGAGTCATACTTTTCAGAAAAATCAAATATGTAAGAGAACAAACTGCAACTTTAAAAATGTTTTCTAAATCAAAAATAGTCAAAACCATTTTGTTATGTTGACCTTTCATTCCCTTCATTTTATGAAAATTATTTAAATGGTAATTGATTTTAAAGTTGTGACATTTATCTACTTTTTCCCCACAACACATTGTGCTTGAGTGAATGGAAAGATTACCAAGATTTAGTTTCTATTGTGAACTTAAAATATAAAGGTACATGTGAAGAAGGCTATAAGAAAGTTAAAAACAAAAGGCTTTATTTGTAGGATATGGGGATCTAATCTAGAAAGTTAATGTTAGCTTCATGGAAAAGAAGACCTTTAGAACAAGAGTCCCTAACCTCCAAGCCCCAGGCAGGTACAGGTCCCTGGTGTGTTAAGAACTGGGCCACACAGCGGGAGGTGAGTGGTGGGTGGGTAAATAGTACTGAAACTATCTCCCTGTTCCTCTGTCCACAGAAAAATTGTCTTCCACAAAACTGGTCCCTGGTGCCAAAAGGCCTGAGGACCACTGCTTTAGAAGTTGATTCTGAAAGTCTGACTGTAAAGCCATTATAAACATAGAAAGAGATGATGAGAAGATGTGCAGAGCTAGAAAAGTGTAAAAATGGCAGAATGTATGTTAGTATTTGGTTGATGGAGAGAATAGATGGGAGCTGAGGCTGTTTGTAGTACTGATATCTCTGTTTCTCTCCCTCCTAGCGCTCACTCTCTTCCCCCTTCTTTCTCTCTCCACCTTCCATCTCGCTACCCTTCTCCCTCTTCCTTGCTTTCTTCCTCCCTCCCTCCCTCCTTTCCTTCATTCTACCTTTTGTTTTAAAGCAGGGGCATCATACCAGTAATTTCATATACAAATATTACTAAAACACTGCCTATAACTTAGCTGGCTAAGAAACACTTTGACTAAAGGCAAAAGAATTAGAATGTTTTCTTTGTGCCTCTAGCTGAAGTGAATAAGGGCCTCAATTAGAGGCTAACCAGGAAGAAAATGAATGGGAGCCAGGATGGAGAATAAAAAGAACAATGAAACCAACTGGATGTGATGGGCAAAGGAGAGGGAGAGGTCAAAGATAACTCATGTCAGAGTTCAGGTGACAGGGAAGTTGATAATAACATTCCCCACAATGAGCAATACGGAAAATGTATACATACAGGGGAGAAAGGATGACCCCATTTTGGACAGATTTCATTTGGAGTCAGGTGGATTTGTCCACTTGCACATGAGCTTCACTGCATAACCAGGATCATAGATGTTGATTTAGTTGTATTAAATCAGGAACAACTGATTTAGAGGATCAAAAGGAGGGGAAGTGAGGCTCCAAGGAAGATCATTGGAGAATGACTTAAGGTGTGTGTAGGGGGGAATGGAAGGAAGAACACAAGGCAAGGGACAAACAGGAGACGCAAGGATTCCCGAAAAGGATGAGAGGTGAGATTGCACTTCAGAGCTATGTGTTGCTGAGCCCTCTTAGAGACGGCAAGGGACAGGCAAAAAGCCCTGAGGAGGGTGGGCTCCGATCCCAAGCTAAGTACAGGGCCACTAGGACTATTAGCATCTGCCATTTCCCAAGACAGAATGCCTTCCAAAAGGCAATGCTGGTATTTATGAAAAGGAAACATTATACACAGTATGCAAAATGCACATTAGTGTTCCTAGGGTCTGTAACCAAAATCCATGAAAGAAACAACAGGTCTGCAGGACCCAAAGGCTCCTACAGGCACAGGCTCAAACTAATCCCTTTTACTCAACTCCAACTATGTTCCTTATAACCTCATTCTTTGTGATGCTAACTTAAACTCTTCTTAGACATTGCCCTGCAACCATAGCCCTGTGGTATCCAATCTTGTCCAATCTCAGAAGCTAAGCAGGGTCGTCCCTGGTTAGTACTTGGATGGGAGACCACCTAGGAACACCAGGTACTGCAGGCTGGGAGACGGACCCAGAAACCCACTCCCAGAAATCAATCTGCCACTGAAAACCCTATGAACAGCAGAGAAGCACTGACAATAGTGTTTCTCCTGTTGTATAAAGGGTCGCTATGAGTCAGACACTAACTCCACAGCACCTAACAACAACAACAACAACAGACCTTGGCCCAATGTGGAACAAATATGTAGTTTTGTCTCAAATCGCTAAACCCTTTGCATTTTTCATTACAATTGTACCTGGAAAGGGCCCTGTTGCTAGTGGAGTATAGCTTTAACCTCTGGCCTTAACCTTTCCTGGTTAAAAATCTCACTGTATGTCTGGCTCACACATGGGGCAAAATCAGGCAAAACAGTTTACAGTTCTTCCTGCTTTCTCTCCTTTCGCCTGTACATCCACCTGGTTTTGATGACCTGTAGCTTTTGTTATTAATTATTAACTCACCTACATACATGCCTTCCCCTTAGGTTCAGTACATAGTTTCCCTGAACACCCTGACACTCAAAACAGTGGCCCTTTTTGAGTAGCGCTCCTCAAAAACAAATGCTGCCCCAAGTCTGAGGATGAAGAGTTGAGAGGAAGCTTCCGATGACCCTCCTACCTGAGAGAATCTCCAAAGAGGCCATCGGTAGAAGACATTATCCTGGACTGGAGGTAGAGGGCCCGGAACATGGGGGCAGAAGAGGGAACCTGACTTTTTGAGAACTCACCAAAGTAATATGTAAAATCTTGGTATTCATCAAGTCAGAAGAATGGAATAAAAATAATTACAAAATATTTACTTTATGCCATTCATTTTTACAACATTTTTTAATGCTAAGTATTTACTTTAAAAATGTACCATGTGTTAATTCAGCCATGTGAATTACCATGTCTATAGCCTCAAAATCTGGACCCACTTTGAGAAAGAACGTTAATAAAATTTCAAAGCGCTTAGTCAGCTACTTCTTCATGACGTCATGACAACTTATGTGTACTTTCTTTATC
This sequence comes from Pedetes capensis, assembly GCA_007922755.1. NCBI lineage: Eukaryota > Metazoa > Chordata > Mammalia > Rodentia > Pedetidae > Pedetes > Pedetes capensis. The sequence goes on from VMDO01003815.1 coordinate 105,601, forward strand.
ACTAGTGAAAATGAGAAAGTTTAGTAATACTTGTACTACTTTCATGCTATATAAATTGATCTGGTTTAGATATAGTTTTTCATCATTTTATCACACATTAAGTGGCAGAATTAGCTTATAGATTATGTAAATTAATTCCTTGATTTAAATCATCCATAGCCTAGAAATGTCAAAGTAATAAGTCAATTGAATGTTTTTACGTCACTTTTGATGAAGCCACTATTAGTTTGCTCATTTAGAACCATTTAGCAACAATGCTATTAGTGTCAAAGCATCAAGTTGATTAAGTTTTCAGGTAACAATGAGGAAACAATTCCATGAGTTTCTAAACTTGAATATTTTCAATTTAACTTCTTCTACAGCTCTAATAATTTCACAGAGAAAACTTCACCTGCTTCTCCCTCAAAACTAAACAAACTAATATCTGGATGATTAAAAAATAAAGAATTCATTGCCAGAGATGATTCTTACTCTATGTCAAATCTGAGTGAACTACAACACAAGTACTCCGATGAAGATTATTTCAGAAGGAGAACTAAAGGCAGGTCATGCTAAGATTAAAGGGCAGGCCCATCCTCATGAAACAGGGCATTTTCCTGAGGGTCTTATATTTAAAATTATATAATGTCCTAATCAGTGCTGCAGGCTGGGATGCCTGTGTGCAGACCTCCTCCTCCTGGCCTTCAAGATCTCACCCCCTCTAAGTCAGAGGGTTTTATGGCTCAGATGGCACAGCAGGTTTCCAGTTCAACTCAGATAAATTACATGTGCACATACTAAAATACACACTGTGCTGGGAAAACACACAATAAATAAGGCAATGCATGTAGATCTGTCACTGAATCTCATTTGCACACCTTTTACCTTTCCTTTTCAGAAAAGGCAACACCATCTCTAGTACATCATCACATATTCTGCAACAGAAGATTGGGAACTTGGCTTCTGTGGTCTTTGCCCACAATCACCTCACAGATCTGCAGTGCATTCCTCCTCCCCTTTTAATATGTTCCTTACTACCATCAGGAGTGTCTATATTCAGGCATCCCCATGAGCTCAGACCATCACTCATTTCTTGCTACTCTAATTCTCAATCCAGCATAAATTCCATGAAATGATCAAATTATACTTCATATATCATCACTTATGTGTTTAAAATTATTTTCCCCCTACTACATATAGTTCAAAGCCTTTAATCTATCCCTCTCTTTCTTCTATACACGCATCTTAGATACTTCATGAGCCAGTTGTTGTTAGATGCCATCAAGTCAGGTCCAATTCATAGCAACCCAATATACAACAGAACAAAACACTCCCCGACACTGTGCCATGCCCAACAGTATGGTTTCTCTTCTATTCATAGGGTTTTCAATGGCTGAATTTTGGGGGATTGTTTTGGGAGTGGACTGCTTGGTCCTTCTCCAATTGTTGCGGTGCTGAGGATTGAACCCAAGGCCTCACAGAGTACAGAGAAGCACTCTACCAACTGAGCTAAACCCCTGCCCTCATGAGCCAGAACCTATATCAATACATATAGACCCTCTGCCCAGCCAACCTGATAGAGTGTGCTAGGCAGGAAGAAAGAGAATAAAGAAGTCCCTGAAGCCATTGACTTCCCAGCCATTTACTCCCCATCCATCTGAGACATGAATATCAATGTGAGCTTCCTCTGAGACACATGTCTTGATTTGGTGGTCAGTTCTCTGATAGATGATATCCTTACAAATAGCATGGTTGCTAGGAGATAATACCCTTTCTCAGACAACCTGGTCACCTTTCCAAGTGGTCCAATCTGTAACCAGAACTCTGTTTGCATATGAAGGCCACAGGTGCCTCAATGTCTAGGCTAGAGAAAGGGATTCTCATCTGAAGCAGGACTCCTCCTTCAGTAAAGAGATAGACCTGTTTTACAGCGCCAGCAGGCTAGCCTAGGTGGAGGGGTGGGGGAAACTTGATGTACCTGAAGACAATATCAAAGAAGGGAGGAAGATCCCCTCAATGAGATAGAGATTTGAAAATCTCAAATGTCCTCAAAGATGTCCAGGTGTCCCTACCTTCCACAGTTCTCAGCAGATGTCACAGAATCCAGACATCCACAGAAATCCACAACGTGCACAGTATGCAGTGCCCAGTTGCCTGCAGTTTAGAGCAACGTTCAGAGCAACCTACAGAAGTCCACAGATGTCCACAGTTCCACACAAATGTCCAGAGATGCCTCATTGGTGGACCTATAGGATTCTGGTCCTTCAACTCAGACACATAAATGCCACTGTTCTTGACTTCTCTGCTGGACTTGCCTGCTTTCTGATCTCTATGTCAGCAAACATTCTCTCTCATTCTGTCTCTCTCTCTTTTTCTCTCTCTCTCCATCATCTATCCTCTCCTCACAAATTTCCCCAGCCTGCTCCTCCTCTCCTCCTCTCCCCTCTGTCCATGCAGACCTAGATCTCCAATCTGCTCACCCCCAACCTATCTGCCCTGGCTCTCACTCTCTTCCTTTCAATTCCAAATAAACCATCTTCTAAGTTCCCTCCCAGGACTCTTGGTAAATTCATTTATAAATGTGACCACAGACCTAGGGTTGCTGTCCACTTCCCAGATCCCGCCCAAGGTACAGCAATAACACTGGATCTGTGCTCTCTGCTAACAATTCTGGATGATGTTCTGTGCCCCAAACATTCCCTCACCTACACTAACCATCTCTCTAACCCAGTGGCTGTGGACAGTGATGAGAGACCCGTTCAACTTAGAAGCAACTTCCTCTCCTCAAAGTCACATAGCCTTGTTCTAAAAGTCATATAATTTCTCCATAGTCCCTCCCCTTGCCTCTGCCTTTTTATGTGGACTTTGAGGACTGACCTTGGGACCAGGAAGGGCACCTCCCTACTGTGTCTTGCTCACTTTGGGGGGTGGAGTTCTTTTCTGATCTCTGCAGGTGGATGGACCACTGCTGCATGGTTGCATTAAACCCAGTCTCTTTTGGACCTCAGATAAACAAGAAATCACTGAATTCAATACTCAGTAAGGTATTTATCCCTCTATTATGTTGCTTTCATAACATCAATCAAAATTCAGCTTTTGTGATAGTTGTGTTTAAAAATTTCATAGATATGCTGATTTTTTTTGAAAATTCTATATAATGTAGTTATACATTATAGTCATAAAATTAGATTAATAAGAAGATGACAAAATGAATTTCATTCTGATTTTGAAGCAGGCTTAATGGCAATTTAGCACAATTATGAATTTAGGTTGCACATTTTGTTATTTGAATAGATTGTTTTTTTTTAAAGTTTGGTTTTATGTTATTGTAAGTATAACAAAATTTTATAACTACAAATTCCAAATTGTGTCTCTATCTCAAACTGCTCATTGAAGTTCTACATTTTAGAGTAAAAGGTATGGATTAATGCTTCTAATGACTATTCATAAAATAAATTGCAAGCTTTCTTTTGCTTCTGTTGAGTTCTCTATGACCTACACAAAGACTTATACTTCCAAGAAGATCAAATTTTTGTTTTGATATCACTGCAAATCATTCTAGAGAAAAGAATCTTTGCAGTACCTATTAATTATCAAATCAATCAAACTTCAAAGCAATTCATTAGAATGTGTTTATAACTGCTACTTATTCCTAAATACTGTTACAGAATATATGATTCAGATGCTCTGCCCCCCACCGACACATATGTTGAAATTCTAACTCCCAGTGGGATGGTATCAGGACCTGGGGTCTTTGGGAGGTATTAGGTCATGAGGGTAAGGCCCTTATCATACGAATAATATCCTTATAAGAAGAGGAGGAGATCCAGTCCTCTGTCTCTTCCCCATGTGAAGATGCCCTTCTCTAAACCAAAAAGATGGCTGTCACAAGAACTCAACCTTGCTGGCACCCGATCTTGGACTTCCAGCCTCCAGAACTGCAAGAAATAAATCTTTGTTGTTTAAGCCCAGTCACTGGTATTCTATTAGCAGCTTAAACTAAGACAAGTACTGAAAACAAGAATAATAATTGGTGCCAGTTATGTTAAATGCTATGTCACGTTAATATTTGTTGTGTTAAAGAAGATAACTTAAGCTAGGCACTGTGGCACAAGCCCAGTGACTGGGGAGGCTGAGGCAGGAAGACCATGAGTTCAGGACTAGAGGCAAATTGTGCAATTTGGCAAAACTCTGCCTCAAAATAAAAAATAAAAAAGAGGCCTGGAGTGCTGGCCCTGGATTAAATCCCCCAGTACTGGAAAAACAAAAAGATAAGTAAAAAAAATGAATTAAATCAAAGTTTTATACACTTTACAATAACATACTTATTATGGACCTTGTAGAGTTAAAAAGAAAATCTAGTAGATTCATGGAAGTTTAGAATTAGGAGAAAAAATTAAGCAGTGAAGGAACACAGGGAGTGTTAGGGTGAAAGCAATTTTAATTAGATGGCCCTTCATTTAAAGGAGAAAAAATGAACTGCAGGATGTGAAATAATTTGTCCAATGTAACAAAATAATTGGCACCAGAGTGAACCTTTGAAGACAGAGTTCATAATGGCTGATACAGAGAACTGGAGAATAGATGAAACAGAAACATTTTAATTTAATGTAAAAACTGACACCTCAGTTACCTCGCATGCTTTTTCTTACTAATTCAAAGCCATATTTACTTACAAATTTGAATTATAGATGATTCTGGTGTATCAATTGTATCATCTCAGCCTTTGAACTGTGCCAACAGCAGATCAAAGAGAAAAGAGAAGTGGACTTTAATCAAATTTGGAAGAAATGAAAACCAAGGTAAGTAAGTAAACAATGAGCTCATTTAATAAACTCATGGTAAGAACTTACTATGTGCTAGTCACTCTAGTTAAAAAAAAAAAAAAAAAAAAAAAAAAGGCCAAATATGGCCCTTGTCCCCAGTCTGACATATACTTTTAGGGCAAAAAAGCAATGCCACAGACGGTAGTTCTAGAAGAACATCATTCTGTGGAATGGCCATTTTTAAGGCTCTGATAGCTTCTCTTATTTCCATATCCAGGATCACGTTAGAGTTGGTTGCTTTTATTGGATGTGTAACCACTAGGCATGGTAAAATTACATAAAAGTTCACTCTACATCTCCCCAGGGTATTGCAAAAGACAGTCATACTGGAGCCTTGCTATACTTTGATCCCTGTGCCTCAAGATTAAGTGACACTTTGTCTTTTCTCTATAACACCGTCTGATATGTAATAGTTCTTCAGTAAAACTTAGAGAACAGACTGAATTTATAATGAACATCACATCCTATCATTTAATGGTGTAGCGAAATATAATGATGTGGTGTTTAATGATTAATAATCTATAGCAAAATTTAACTTTTTAGATAACTATTTGTCCTTTTGTTCTATTTTCATAAATAAAAACATACATTTGTATAGGTTAATTCAATTTAGATATTTTTGCAAGAAAATACATTAGTCTTTCATGAAGAAATGAGAAGTCATGGCAAGGGAAGAGTCAGTATCTTACCAGCAGGGATCTTGTCTCCATGGTGTGACACAATCATCTCAGAACCAGGCCAGGTAATGTCTTTCATGGTGTTTTTTAATCAGTTTCTTTATGAGAGTTAAAAATCTCACTTCTTTCAGGATGTAAACCTCTTAAAGTCAAAGATTTCCCCCAAGCTCCTAAAGAGTTATGAGACTTCAGTGTTCATTAATTATCATTGACTAAATTATTATTTTGGAGGACTGTAGTCAAAATTCATTTTCAACTTGATAGAATCTCTTAATCAATTACTATCATTTATTCATTCATTTGATAAACATTTCTGCATACCTACCATGTATGACCAAAGAACCACGTTAGCTAACAGATTTCCTCAATGTATAAAATAGAAAAAAAAAATCCCTGTAGTTGTGGAACTTGCATTCTACTAGGTAGACAAATGAAAAAACATAATTTTTAAAAAGTATATAGTCAGTTAAGTGAGTAAAAAAATCAATAGAAAAAAATAAAGCAGTAAAGGAATATAGGGTGTGTTTTGGGTTTCGTTTTTGTTTTGGGCAGGGAAGTGGAAGCTGCAATTTTAAGTCAGTGGCCAAGGAAATTGGCAGGAGAAATGACATTTAGGTAAATATGGGAACATGATGGAGAGAAAACCAAATGGATATCTGGAGAAAAGACCTTTTCAGCAGAGAAAACCGCATGTGCAAAGGGGTGAGGACATGACTGGTGTGTTCCTGAGAGCACAAAAGAGGCTAGTGTGTTTGAGACTAAATGAAGAAAGGAAAGTAAGTCAAAGTAATAGGTTCTGGTCCTCTAGGGCCTAGTATGTGTTGGAGCTGTAAGAATGGAAGCCATTAGACAATGTTGACATGGTCCAACTTACATTGGTCTGCAGAAGTACAGCAATCTTGATAAAATTGTTTACCTATGTAATATAGGATCTGAAATTTAAGCTAATAAAATTAATGGATTATCTGCCTGGAAGTTAGAAGTCCAGAGAATCACAGACATGGAATTGAGTCTGGGAGAAGAGTTCACAAAGTGAAAGAGTTTAAATACTAGAGATCAGTGAACAGAAGTCCAATGAACAATTCTTTAGGTGGGGAAGGAGCTGGAGAGGCAATAAGCCTCAAGCGCATAAGAATCTGATTAAAAATAATTTACTGCCCACACCCTACAGGCATGAGGAACACTGGCATTCTCCCAAAACTGGAATAGATTAGAAATTTTTATAAATTTCAACAGTAGCCCAACAACCCCTGTGCAATTGATGCTATTGATAACTGGATATTTCCAAGGGGAAAAGAAGACTAAAGAAAAAAATAATATTAATAGGGAAATACTGCACGTACAAAAAACCAACACGTACATAACACCAGTCCAGGACAGAGGGACATTAGAAAGATTCCATGACCTAGTCTGTATCTCTTTTCAGCATAAACGTTTGTAACATGAACTATCTAGCTATACTGTTTGTACTTTTTGAAACCGCTTTGTGTCTGATTCTATCTAACTAAAAGTACTAGTTGAGGGCTGAGCAGATACAAAGCAGAAAATCATCATGAGGATGAAAGCTTGTACTCTTTGGGGCACTCTCTCTCCTTCCTCCTGGCTCCCTCTTCATTGGAGACTAGGCAGAAGTGAGATGTGGCTTTTATTGGAAGTCTTTGACATAGAAATATACATATACATACATATATATATATATATATATATATATATATATATATATATATATGTATGTATGTATGTGTATATGCCACTAGGGCCACACAGCACAGATATATATGTTGTTGTTGTTGTTGTTGTTAGGTGCCGTCCAGTCAGTATCCAACTCATAGCGACCCTCTGTACAACAGGTGAAACACTATTGTCAGTGTTTCTGTGCTATTCATAGGGTTTTCAACGGCAGATTGATTTTTGGGAGTGGGTTGCCAGGTCCTTCTCCCAAACAGGTATATATACCTATATCTGTATCTATATCTATCTATCTATCTATCTATATCTATCTATCTATCTATCTATATCTATCTATCTATCTATCTATCTATCTATCTATCTATCTATCTATCTATCTATCTATGAGGGGAGGGAGGTTTAGCTCAGTTGGTAGAGCTCTGCACCACACTCTCTGAGGACCCATGTTCGAAGCAATCCCAAAAACAATCAGGCATTTCAGGGGTGGGAGCCAGAAGCATAGGGAACATCCAGAGCTAGAAAAACAAGGACTCTAGGAAAGGAAGAGGCTCTGCATGGCGGAATAGGAGGAAAAGGAGTAAGAATTTCCAGGATCTGGCTTCCTACGGAAGGAGGGAAACTGGTCAACTGCCCTGGCAGAGTGCTACAGGGAGAGGGTCCCAGACAGAGGGGAAGGCCCAGGGTGAGGCCAGGGAGACTCGGAGGGCAGGAGTCCCTTCCTTACTCTTTAGATTTATCTGATCCATGCGCAGAATTGATCCGATGCACCTCTTTCTTCTTGATTTGTTTGGAGGCCATGGCCAAGGCTGAAACTGCAGAGCTGAGCTCTGAGTGCAGAGCATCTGGGCCCACCCCGCAGGCACCGCGTCTGCCGTTGCCAGGCGACCGCGTCAGCGTCCCCAGCGCCCGAAGGCTACAGCCTGGCTGGCTTGGGCTGCTAACGCCAGTCGGGATGCAGCTTGGGAGCTCAAGTTCCCCGGATTTAGAAGTTAGCGTCTGTGGTGGAATTCGGGGTCTAGGGCGGGGACTGGCAATAGGCTTAAAGGGCAGCTGTGATTAATCGGAGTTCTGTCTCGCTTTGCTTATCTGAATCTTAGACATATATGGACTCTCTTGAATATTCATCTGTTTGAGTATGGATGTTATTGGAGTTATTGGATGCTATTGGAGTTATTGGATGTTATTAGAGTTGTTCCCTTGGCAGGACATAAGACGTGCCTTCAGTAATTACTAAGGTGACATTATGGACACACTGAATTTGCCACTGGCTTAAATATCATGGATCTTGAAATGAATCCAGTGAGTGTAGGGGGATCCTTACAGGAAAGGCAAGGTCACAGGACCCTTCCCGGCTGAAGGTTAGGTGAGGACATCTGTGATCAACGAAGTGGGTGTCCTGTCTGTTCATATGAAAGACTAAACCCAAGTGATGGAATCTAGAGGCTCCTGGTAGGCTCTGGAGAAAAGGCACTGGGGCCATACGGCACAGATCCAAGTAAACTCAAGACCTATTGTGGCTCAGGATTAATACTCAGTCCCTCCATGGTGGTATTTATTAGTTATCTTGCCTTAGGCTAGTTCTTCCCCTTGGGCCTCAGTTTACTCATTTGTGAGTTGTTGTTAGGTGCCGTCGAGTCAGTATCCGACTCATAGCGACCCTCATAAGGTTTTCAATGGCTGACTATTTCGGGATTGCCTTGGGAGTGGATTGCCAGGTCCTTCTCCCATTTTTGCGGTGCTGGGAATTGAACTCGGGACCTCAGAGACTGCAGCGCAGTGCTCTACCCACTGAGCCAAATCCCAGCCCCAAATCTCGGCCTTTTGGCTAAGATCAAGTGTAGTATCTGTTCTTATCATTTGTGAGTAGGAGATGCTAATACCTAACTTCTCCCCTACGTGGGAGTTTGCATATTGCTGTGATGCTGAAAGCTATGCCACCAGTATTTCAGAAACTTGCAGGGCAACCCATGGTGTACAAGTTTCACCTGAGCTTCCAGACTAAGACAGATTAGGGAGAAGGACTCTGCAGCCTACTCCCAAAACAACTAGCCATCAAAAACCCTATGAATAGCTGAGAAACACTGTTGAATATAGTGCCAGAGAATGAGCTCCCCTCCCAGACTAGAAGACATTCAAGAGGCACTGGAGAAGAGTTGCTTCCTCAAAGCAGAGTTGACCTTAATGAGGAGAATGGAGTAAAGCTCTGGGTCATCCTTTTGTTGATATGGCATGACTTAAAATGAGTAGAAACATAGTGGCTGCAACAACAGGCTCAAACATAAAAAGATCATGTGTATGGCACAGTGTTGGGTAATTTTTCATCCTGTTGTGCGTAGGATTGCTATGAGACAGATCCAATTTGATGGTACACAACAACAACAACAATAACTAAGTTCTATGAAAGCACAGCAAATAAAGGCCACTGCTTCAGAAGTGACAGTTCAAATATCTTGAAGGAGCAAACAGATAATCCAGTGAACAAAGCTACCTGACTAAATACACAGTAGTGGAGCCTATCTTCAACTAAGGTGTGCTCACACTGGAAAAACTTTCATATTCATTAAAACAAAGCAAAATATTATACTGACGCAATATAACCTCAGTTTAGAGAGATTTTGCACATAACATGAGGTTTAGAATTCCTAGGCCATCTCTCCCGTAAGTTTAGAAATACTAATCATTTTAAAATAAAATAACCTCCTATGCTCTTGGGGTCTGGGATTTGGCTCAGTGGGTAGAGCACTGCGCTGCAGTCCCTGAGGCCCGATTTCAATTCCCAGCACCACAAAAAAGGGAGAAGGGCTTGGCAATCCACTCCCAAGGCAATCCCAGAACAATCAGCCATTGAAAATCCTATGAGGTTCACTATGGGTCGGATACTGACTCCACAGCACCTAACAACAACAACATGCTCTTGGGACTGGTATATGCTTTAAGACCACCTGTGCAGATGAGAAGCAGCTTCCTGCTAAGCACATCTTTCAACTTCTCTGACAAATGAATACCCAGCCCTCTCCATTGGCATAGCCTATGCTTTGTCAGACCATCCTAAACCTACTGTGATATTATTGGAGATTACATAGATGACAATCAGACGATAGCTTCATTGTATTTTTATATGCGAAATAAATTCAAAGTCAGCTGTGATAATGTGATGACTGCTGCAGGGCCCTGCAAACATCTCCTACATAATGTGGCTGAAGACTAGGAAAACATCTACAAGGTCCTGCCTTGTTTATCTCATGACTAGAATTTCCAGAGAACTCTCCTGAATGAAAGTAGAGGACTAGATAGTAAGAAAACATGTTGAACACCAAGTCTTATCAGAACAATCAAATACATTGTTGTTGTTAGGTACTATAGAGTCATAGTGAACCTCATAGGATTTTCAACGGCTGATTGTTCTGGGATTGCCTTGGGAGTGGATTGCCAAATCCTTCTCCCATTTTTGTGGTGCTGGGAATCAAACCCAGCACCTCAGAGACTGCAGAGTAGCACTCTACCAACTGAGCTAAATCCCAGCCCAATCAAATACATGTTGTTGTTGTTGTTGTTAGGTACCGTGGAGTCGGGAGTCCGACTCATAGAGACCCTCACAGGGTTTTCAATGGCTGACGGTTTCAGGATTGACTTGGGAGTGTGTTGTCACTTCCTTCTCCCATTTTGTGGTGCTGGGAATTGAACTCAGGACCTCAGAGACTGCAGAGCAGTACTCTACCAACTGAGCTAAGTCCCAGCCCCTAAATGGCATAGCCATAAGTATATACAAAGTGACTTGGGTAAAATTAACACAACTTTGAGCAGGCAACCCCATAGATAGGTGAGTTTCATCTTATTCAAGGGACAGCCCTGAAGTTAAATATTGGTCTGAACAGTTGGGTATTCATGGGTAAATAATCTAACTTCCACATTTTTTATTTGTTGAAAAAAAGGAAGAATAATATATCAAATGTGCTTGACACATCATAAACACTCCAAGAATGATAGCTAACATTACTTCCCAAGTAAAGAAGCTCAATGCAGAGAGGAAATGGGCCTTGGAACTGCAGTGCAGAGTGGACATGGAGCAGGTGGTGAGGGGCCACATCATCACTTGTGCTTCCCAGTCCTGCAGGCTGAGCATTCACATGCTCACTTTCCAGATGATTTCCCTGGTCTCAGTACAGGGAATTCCAGACATTCTTGCAATCTAACACCTTTCAAAGGCTTATATTTTATGAGAACTACCAAGCAGAGAGCCTGTCTCCAAAAACGGAGACTTACCTTTTGGGGAAGAGATATTTGGCTTACAGTAGTAGCTGCTGCTCCACAGGGAAGTGGTTAGAAACACTCACTTCCCCATGTCAGCAGAATCAAAACAAGCAGGAGTCTTTCTGCTGGAAGTTCTGCCCAAATGAGGAAGTGAGCTTTGGTAACCTCTTCTCCTCCCATTGTTGATTGTCCTAAATGACTGGAACTGAGGGCAGGGCCTGGCAGAGGCAGAGGGAAGCCATTTCTGTTTCTTAAAGCGTGAACTCCAGGCAGTGTGAGGTGCATGAGTCTATGGCCAAAAAGAATTAGGCAGATGGTGCTGCTCAGTCACTTCTTTATAGTTAAGTCAATTATACAGTTGCTTGAAATTTAACCAAACAAATGAGAAAGTGTAAATTCTAAATGTTCTGCACAAGGTTGAGGTTAATTGTCATTTCAACTTCTATCCTTTAATTGTCTCAAGTCCTGAGAAATTAACATTCTTTTCCTTTATTTTCCACAGAGCTTTCTTTATTCATAATTTTTGATTTCCTATAATCTGCTTTATTTTTTATCATTAGTTATGCTTTGGTTTTTCTCCTTGACTGTACTGCAAGGTCATTCAAAGCAGGAATTGTTCTACTTTTTTACCAAATTCAGTTAAATATTTTGAAGCCCCGAAATTCCTAATGATTGCCCCTCACAATTACTGAGCACTTGCTATATGCTTGGCACATTTCTAAGCTCCTTTCCTGTATTAACTCAATCTTTATAAACACCTTTGCTGTTACAATCAGCCTATTTTACAGAGAAGGAAAGTAAACTCTAGAAAAGCAAAGCAATTTGTTCAGTCCAGAGCACACAGGAAGCAGAGCTAGAATATAACTTGGCTTCATAGTTGTTGTTGTTGTTAGGCACCATCGAGTTGGTGTCCGACTCATAGAGAAACTATGTACAACAGACTAGACACTATTGTGAGTGCTTCTCTACTATTCATAAGGCTGATTGTTTTTTTTTAGGGGGAGTGGGTTGCTGGGTCCTTCTCCCAAGCCTGCAGCACCTGCTGTTCCTAGGTGGTCTCCCATCCAAGTACTAACCAGGTCCGATCCTACTTAGCTTCCGAGATCTGATGGAATTGGATGCCACAGTGGTACAGCTGCAGGCTGGCTTCATAGTGCAGACTCCTGAACTTGCTGTTCCTTTGCCTCCTTTAAACAGGGGAGTTCAAAATATGTTCATAATATATCATTGAATATAATTATGTAAATAACATTTTAGCGTCAGCTGCTTCTCTACATTTAAAGGGGACAATTTGGATCCTGTAGATTAAAAAACAAAACAAAACAACAACAACAACAACAAACAGTTACCCTGCCACAGAAATTCCAATTACTGGGTAAACGTTAACATATTTAATAACGGTTAGAAATCCACAGACCCAATAAACACAATAAACCCCAAGTCTAGAAAACATTAAAAACAGTATAACCAGGGACATCATGATCAAGTTGACTAAAACCAACTGCAGTAAAAGATATCTTAAAATGAGTCAGCTCTGGAGCTGGCCAATAGGTAATGAGGAGGCTGTCACTGGTACGGGATTGCAGCATAATTGGTAAACTTTGATCCATGGTAAATTAGGACAGGATATTAATGGAAGTGAATATACCAAGAGGTACAATATCTCAGACTTATGGGAAGTTCCAGGAATTAGTAATTATAAAGACTAAGAAGCTAGGTAGCTGTTGCCATTTTAAAAAGATAAAAAATTTTTTTCATGCCCTTATCTGTGAATTCTACCATCCATATTATTCTGGGTCAATTTCAGGTTGTTTATTTTTTTTCTTCCTAATGGCATTTGTTTTCCACCCTACTTGCTGCATGTTTATAAGCTACAAGATATGAATTTTACCCATTTTGTGTTGATATCATTTGCCATGAAAACTAATGACTTTTTCTTTTTGACTTTAACTTAATTATGCTTATATGGAGGTTTAGTTTAGCTGGAGATTAATGTTATGGATTATGAATTTCTAAATACAGGAGTAAGATTTGGTTCCTCCTTCTGAAGAACTCATAATCTATTGGAGCAAACAGAAACCAGAACTATATTTACAAAATGGCACAGTGGATTTTACAAAATAGCCAGGAATCAAACTCTATGGCAGCCCCAAGAAAGGATGTCCAAGGGGTCATGTAGCATATTATGCCTGGAAAGAAGTTTCTAGCTGAGATTAAGACATAGGGGTTGAGCATAGGACAGATAAACCATGAGAGGGTAAGAATGGCCATTCAGATTTGGATCATGGGAAGCCCTGGATAATTTGGTGAAGCAAGAAGTTGTGGATAGTGGGAGATGGTGTCTTGAGGGGCCAAAAACAAGGGAAAGAGCAGTTGAAAAAACACTAGACTAAAATTCCTCATTTTCTCATTTGCACAAAAAAGTTCCACCAAATTAATTTAAAAAATCATATGTAGAGAGAATGATATGAATTCATTGGCATTCAGACTTGGGATTCAACCCAACTCTATCACATGCCAGGTGTAAGATAGTATGATGATGTGTAATGATGATAATTAAGCTATTTAGACTCTCTAAACTTCATTTTACTTATCTAAAAACATGATTCTAAACATCCTTCCATATTTGATTATGAGATTGATTGAGCTGTATATGATATTTAACCAAATGCATGTTTAACAAAAACAAAGCAAAACAAAAGTTAGCAGTTATTCTCCTGAGGAAACATTACCTAGTCTCTATGAAATTTCTAAAAACAAAATTGGCAAAAACTGAAGTTGTAAAGAGGTGACTAACACAACTGTGTGTTATAATGATCTATAAAGGCTTCAAAGGATTCTAAAACATTTTGAGAGGATAAAAAATTAACTTGAAGTTTAATTTTAAAACATGAGAATTTAAAAGAAAAAATAAAGTTTCATAATTATATTATTTCTCCCCAAAGAATCTTCATTTTACATACCTTAGTGGTTTACTTAAAAGTTAATCTATTTTGACTTAATTGCTAGTAATTCTTATATTTATGAAGCCTATTCAGTTTTCTACACAATATATCTCATATTAGCTACATGCTATTTATGCTGGAAAACTTAACATTTACAAATATATTCTAGTGTTTAAATAAGCAAAGTAATTCAGAGTGTGGAGCAAGAGACAAGTTAAAATATTATTTCATTTTAAAAGCATTCATAAAAAAGTAAAATAAAACATTTCTACTCCCATCTTCCAGAGTCACTGAGAATGTATTGATGTACAAAACTTTCCCATAATATTCCCAATTATTTTACAAAATTGAAATTACAGTACTTGACTTTTAAACTTAACTATTTGCTAATATTTACCCATAATAATATTTACCCATGTCATTTAAATGTATTCTACCTCATGAATTTTAGTATAATAGAGTGGAAATCAACAGCAATGTGGAACTGGAGGCCTGTTTCAACTCTGAGTGCTTTTGAATAAGTCATTTCACCTCTCTGAATTCCAGTTTCCTCACTTAGAAGATAATCAGATGGATTTCTCATTGGTGCAAACAATGACACCAATACTTATAGGATTATGGAGTACTGTGGTGGGGAAGGTCTTCGGTAGGATTCTGAATCTCTCCAGGGTAGGTTAAGGTCCTGTGCACAGCAGGCTGTTTGCAGAACTACAGCATAAGAAGTGAGCAGTGGCAAAGGCCTGGGGAGTAGTGAACTTCCTGTTATTCTGCCTGCCCTTCTTCCTTGGATCCCTGAGAAGGTGGACAGCCCCTTGTCATCCTGTGGACATCAACCTCATATTGGTCTTGTGCAGGGTGATGCTTACAATGTGGTTGGGCATTTTCTACTGCTTTCATTTGGGCATATTTCAGCTTTATAACCAAGTTTACTTTTAAAAAATACAGTTTAAAAGTGCACATTAACTTAGAGGAAATTTGTTTAAAATAAGTTTGCTTTATCAAGGAGTCAATTTGAAATGAAACAAGAACAGTTAAAAACTGGAAGAGCAAGAAGCATATTGGATGGTGAGGATTTGCCTAATTAACAGATCCATCTATTTATTCTTTCACCTAGCACATTTTTATTGGACATCTGCTAAGTTCAAGGTCAAGTTCCCGGGAATAAGATATGTAAGAAGTGTATAAACCAGAAAAAGGCCTAGCCCTCATGGACTCACATTTTAGATGAAGGAGACAGATCATAAACACATAATAAACAAATTATGTTGTTAAGATACCAGATTGGGAAAAAAAGAAGCAAAGGAAATAAGCAAGGTGAAAATGGTGGAGGAAATTACTATCTTACATCAAGGACTTAGGAATGGCCAATCTGATAATGTGACATTTGAAAACAGACCTGAAATATGTAAGAAGGCAGTCCACCCAGACCTACGGGGGTAAGGGCATTCCTTGAAGAAGTGACATGTTTGAATTAAGAGGTACATGGTGTGTTCTGTGCCTCAGTGAGTAGAACAAGCAGTAAATGAAAAATGGTAAAAGGTGAGGAGCAGCAGGGGATAGACCTTATAGGAAAGCAGCCTTTATTTTGAGTCAGATGGAAGCAATTAGAAGATTTGGGGCAAAGAACTGATCTGATATAACTTAGGCTTTAAAACCTTTCTGGATGCTTTGAGAAATACAGATACTGGTTGGTGATGTATGGTAAGGAGGGCAGAGCAAGGGAAAGCAATTTAAAATGCTATTGGGGTAATTCAGAGAAATTCAATATTGGCAACACCAGTTTAAACGTGTAAGAGAATAAGAACTGGTGCAATTATTGGTGTATGTTGAAGATGTAGCCCGTAGGGTTTTCTGATGGATTGGATGTAGGGTATGGGATAAAAGGAATAAAGTGACAGTAAGGATTTGGGTGTGAGCAACCAAAAGAATGGAATTGCTTTTTGCTGAAGTGAGAAAACCTTTGAAAGCCTAAGGTTTTGGCAGAAAATGAGGAGTTTAGATTTGAGCCTATTAGGTCTGAAATTAGAAACCTGTTAGACATGCAAGCACTGAGTGTTTATTGCCTTCTTGTAGAAGGTTATCAAGCTGGATATTTGAGTCTGAAGTTCAAGCATTAGGTCTGGGCTGGAGATAGCAATTTGAAGATTATCACCATAAGACTAATTCCCTAAAAATTTTCACTCATCCCATAAGCAATATTTTTAATTTTATAAGAACGTGAGAAACAACTCAATTAAGTCAGAAAATGATCAATGTGGGTTTATGTTTGTGTTCTTTGTACAAGTAAAGTCACTGTCATTGTTATTTTTAAAATCAGTCCATGCTCCACATGGAATTCCCACTTTAGAACTTTGTTTTCTATTGCTCTAGATGATTATTCTCACTTATTGAAAACATTGCTCTAGTGTTATCACTCTGAAAAGAGCAACTGTTGGTATAAATGAAACTTTTGCTAGAAGGCAGGGAGGTTTCACAAGCAATCACTGGATTTTAAACTTTTGATTTTACTTAATTTAAACTGGAACTTCCTTACAACGTGCGGGAGTGCACACCTTTAAGTTCAAAAAGTGAAATGACCTGTTCACAGTCATGTAACTGGCACACATAAACAGACAAATGTACAATATTACAGATAATTGATAATTATGAAGAAAAATGAATCAGTAAAAATAGAGTGAAAAGTAATTTATTGTCTAAATTGGGACTTTTTCTGAATAAAAGAAATTAAAAACTAGGTAGGATAACAGGTGAGGGGACACAAGCTGGGACATTTTGGACACCTGTAATCTGAGCACCCAGGAAGCTGGGGCAAGGGGATCATGAGTTAGAACCCTGTCTGAGCTACACCATGAGTTCCAGGCCAGACTAGGTGTCATAAAAGAGACACTTCCTCCAAAAAAAAAATCCTAAAAAAAAGAAAGGAGAAGTAAAAGAAAAAGAAGGAGGAGGAAGAGAAGGAAGAGGAAAAGGGAAAGGGAAAGGGAAAGAGGAGGAAGAACAGAAATGAAATGAAAACTCACCTAGATAAGTTGGGTGATTTAGGGAGAGGGTGCTGAGGATAGGTGCTGGGTTTATTTTGTATCAATGGTCGGGAATAAGATACGATGGTGACATCTGAGGAGAGATCTGAAGACAGTGAAGGAAAGGGACATGTGTATATTGAGGGTAGGCTATTAAAGGCAAAGTAAACAATAAGAACAAGTCTCTGAAGAAATAACAAGGAGTCAGTGTGGTTATGGTAAAGACTGAGGGAAGGGGAAGTAATGGGAGTTGAAGAATGATAACATGAGATTTATTTACTCTATTAAAATGATTTTGGTGTTTATTATGAGTAATTGAGGCAGCCAGTTGTTGGTTATGGAATAAAGAATATTATCTAGCTTTTGTTTGAATGACTATAGTCTGGCTGCCATCATCAGGCCAGATTGCAGTGAAGACTAGAAGCTGAAAACAATAGCACGCACAATATAAGCAAAACAAAATGAAACAAAAATCTTGGTAATAAATTTAACAAAGTTGTATAAAGCTTCTACCTGAACATCTTATTGAAAAAAAGTTAAAGAAGACATAAATAAATGATTTATGTTATATACATTGTTGTTAGGTGCCATGGAGTCATGTCCAACTCATAGCAACCTTCATAGGGTTTTTAATTGCTGATTGTTTCAGGATTGCTTTGGGGGTGGATTACCATGTCCTTCTCTTATTTCTGCAGTGCTAATGATCAAACCCAGGGCCTCAGAGACTACAGAGCGGCACTGTACCAACTGAGCTAACCCCCAGCCTTGTCATATATGTTAGGAGACTCAAAATTATAAAGACGTCAACTTTCCCCAAATTCTATACGTTCAATGAATTTCTAATAAAAATTCAAGCAGTCTTTTTTTAAAAGATTGATGGTCAGATACTAATATTTGTACAGAATGCCAATGATGAGATTTTTTTTTCAATTTCTAAATTAAGCAATTTTGGAAAATTTGTAGTATCTTAAAAATCACTATAAAACCACAATTACTATTGATGTAGAATAGGAAAATACATCAATTGATCAAAATAGGAAGTCTACAAATACAATAAAATGTGGTAAATTTATTTTTTAAAGGCACTGATGAAATTTAATGTGGAGAAGAGAAAATTATATGTTTTTCAATATATTGTACCATAAGAACTAGGTATCTATGAAAAAATTTTAAGTTAGCCAATGCATCATTTCATATGCAGATATTAATTTAAGATGGATTATAGATCTAAAAATTCAATGTAAAAGGCTCTTAGAAGAAAACATAGGAGACCATCTTCACAACTTTGAGATATTTAAAGATTTCTTAGAACACAAAAATTGAACTTCACTAAATTTATTTTAAAAAACTTCTTTTAAAAATTGTCATTATTAAGGAAATAAAGCAAATGTCAAATGGATAAAATTATTGCAGTATACTTATAGAACAAGAGATTTCATTTAGAATATGTAAGGAGTTCCTAAAATTCAATAGGGCTGTGGTTTTCCTCAGTTGGCAAAGGGCTGCTCCACACTCTTGGAGGCTCCAGGTTCGATCCCCAGCACCATAAAAAAACAGAGAATGATATGGCAATCCACCCCCGGAGCAATCGCGAAACAATTAGCCATTGAAAATCCTATGAGGGTCGCTATGAGTCAGACTTGACTCGACAGCACCTAACAACAACAAAATTCAGCAATATGAAGACAACAACCTAATGAAAATTAGTATAAAACATGGCGATCCACAGAATGTGGTATGTGAATGACCAGTAAGTACAGTGATTGGGGCAGTATAAGTTAGAACTAATGAGATATACTGCAATACTGAAGCTGAAGAATAAGACTAGCACTGATTTGTTGGGTTATTCCATGACAGCCTGAAGGTTAGGCTGAAGACTACATTTCCTGGAATTTCCCCTTCTCACTTGTTTTGGTCAGAAGAGAAACTTACGTAAGACTTAAGGCATGTAAGCAAAGCAGCGGCTATTAGTCTGAAAAGAAGTATGTCTGTGTAATGTACAGTGTCAGAGAGGTGCGAATGTGTCCTCTGGGCTACAGCCTGTTCTCATTTTCCCATTTGTCATCTTTTAGGTTGCTGGCCCTATTGATCAACAGCAGCTGTGGCTCCACTATGTGCTGCTTGGAAGTGAACTCAGAAAGGTGGTAGCTACACAGAATCAACAACTTCCATTGACCTTTCCATGAATTTCCTTCTCTGGGTTCTGCTCTGATGTCCACAGTACTTACTTTCTCAGATTTCCCTAAAATCTCTGATGTGTGTACATATACCACTACTTCATGTACACTCATTAGTGACTCCCTCTCTATCCTCCAACACGCTTGCATTTAACTACATCTACCCCTGTTTTTGTGTAACATCTATTTCCTTCAATAAATCTCTTGTTTTAATAACATTCATGGTACTTCTGCTTTCCTGACTAAGCCTTGACACCTCATACTACTGACACCTCATCTGCATTTGGACATGATCTACCTAGGTCTTACTTTTGAGTCTGATACTATTATTGACATGAAGACTTGGGGATTTCTGGAATGAAGATGATTGTATTGTTCACGTGAGTATAATATAAAGGGTTTATCTTCAAAGAAGATAATGAAAAAAGGCCTCAAGTAGTTCCTATCCATGGAGTAATGCCACTTGCCAATATGACTTACCAGCTCCTGTCTC
This sequence comes from Pedetes capensis, assembly GCA_007922755.1. Classification (NCBI taxonomy): domain Eukaryota; kingdom Metazoa; phylum Chordata; class Mammalia; order Rodentia; family Pedetidae; genus Pedetes; species Pedetes capensis. Next base: position 125,658 of record VMDO01003815.1, read on the forward strand.
TAAACAGGGAGTCTATTTCTCCACCTCTTAAATATGTCCTTGGCCATGTGATTTTCTTTGGCTATTGAGACATTAGCAAACATGACCCAACCAGAAGTTTGAAAAGTGAAAGTGTACTGGAGCTTGGCTTTTCTTGCTGCTTTTGTAACTTAGCTCCCATGTGGCTAAATCTTGCTAGTTTCTTACATACACAGAGTCAAACCATGCCTGTCATCTCATTTAGCAATGAGATAATCACCAAATATACAAGCAAGGCAGTCCTAGGCCATCTGGCTCTCATGAGCTGGCTCATGTCAGTCTTATTTTATGATACTAGATTATATAATGATTTATTATAAAACAAAAACGAACCAGTACAAATACCGGATAATAGAGAGGATGTCCAGAAACTACAACTCTTAGTCACTGATGATGGGAAATGACTCTGGAAAACTATTTGGCAGTTAGTTACAAAATTAAACACACACCCACCCTCTTAAGATTTAGCAACTTCAGTCTTAGGTATTTGCCTCAGAGAAATGATAACGTGTTCATACAGAGTTGAAAACAAAGCTCACAGCAGCTTTATTCATGATGGCAAAAACTGAAAATAAGTCAAATGTCCAGCAATAGAAGAAAAAGTACTATAATATATTCATTCAACAAATTTATTCAAGAACAAAAGGAATGAACTACAGATACAGATATGTATAAATCATAAAAAAGCATTAAATTAAGTGAATGACACAACATAAGAGTATTTACTATATGTATTAAAGTTCTCCTGAGAAAAAAGATCAATTAGATAAATTGATGAGCCAGGCATAGTGACATAGCCCTGTAATCCCAGCAACTAGAAGCTGAAGCAGGAGGATCACAGGTTTGAGGCCAGAGGCATCCTGTGCAATTTAGGGAGACCTTTATCTCAAAATAAAAAAGAAAAAGAGGCTAGGGGTGCAGCTCAGTGGTAGAGCACTTGCTTAAACATTTGGAAGGCCAGGTAGTTAGGTAGGCAATTAAGTAGATGGACTGATAGATAGGAGGATATTTATCATGGGAATTTTCTCATATGATTAATAATGCACATAAATCTCCAGATCCCTCATTTGCAAGCTGGAGAATGAGGACAACTGGGAGTATAATTGAGTCTGAGTACCAAACCCTAAGAACTGGAGCGGAGGCCAGGTATGCTGGTGTATCTCTTATAGTCTGAAGTCCTGGGAATCAGGAGCTCCAATATTTGACAGCAAGAGAAAGTGGAATTTCTAGTTAAAGAAGGGAGAATGGGACATGGTGGCACACACCTTTAATCCCAGAGACTCTGGAGGCTGAGGCAGGAGGATCACAAGTTGGGGCCAGAGGCAGCCTGCATAATTTAGGGAGACCCTGTCTCAAAATACAAAATAAAAAATAGGCTAAGGCTAAAAGCTTAGTGGTTGAGTGCTTGAAAAGCCATGCATGAGACCCCAGGTTCAACTCCCCAGTACCACCAAAAGATAAAAGAAGAAGAAAGAGAGAGAAAATTCATCATTTCTTTTCCTTCCTATTCTAGTATGGAGAGATTCAATGGACTGCCTGATGAGCACCCACCTTGGAGAAGGGCTTCTGCTTTACTCAGTTCACCAATTCAAATGCTAATTCTTTGCAGAAATACCTTCAAAGAAACACTCAGAAATAACATTTTGTTGTCTATCTGGGTATCATTTAAACCAATCAAATTGTCATATAAAATTAAACACTGAACCATGTAATCATATTTTTTTTTCTAAGAAAAATATTTAAGGAAAGAGAAACAAGGGAGTAATGGTATATGCAAAGGTACAATTAAAATAATAAGCCATGGAATCAAAGGTGGATATGGAGAGAAACTGAAGACAGGAACCGACTAATAGGAAATTGGAGGGAGAATCTATAAATTATAGGTCTTATGTGGTTTGAAATGAGGTAGTAAGAAAGGAGGCTTTGTTTCAGATCTGAATGCTTAAAGTTGTTACCTCCTTATTTTTCCCTTGTTTTTTTTCTCTTTGTCCCTAAATGTTTCTGTCATGATTTATGTCCCAACTAAATATCAGTTCACTTCCAAGGTTCCTATGAGCAAAGCAGACAAAGACACCACAGTCTACCCAATGATCAGCTATGGAACTCAGAAAAGTGTAAAATAATTTTCAAAATTGACAGAAAAATAGAAAATTTTGAGAAAATATTATCCAGAAGGACAATATAATTATTTTAACTAAAAAATGCTTTTCACTTCTGAAATATGATTACGTATGATCATTTGATTTTGAAGAACAATCCTTCCAGGTAAGTGAAGTAATGATGGTTATCATTCTTTATTTCTTGTCTCAGATATTGAGGGGAAAATGTTAGTAATTTATTCAAATTTATACAAATAAATTTGTTCTCAAAGCCATGTCCAGAAGACAGGTCTCAAAATTCAAATTGTACTGTGTTTCTCCACAGACTATATTGGAAACTTGTTTTATCAATCCACCGAAGCACATGTTTATATTTAATTCAATTCTACCATCTGAGATAAAAAGCAAAAACCCAATGGGGATAAACCAATGTGATTTTATATGACTGATTCATCTTCTCTGTCCAAATATTGACAGATATACTCAGACACCAAATTCAAAAATTTAACTCGACTTATAGAGACTCCTATTCCCAGTTTTTGGAATCTAAAAGTTTTCTTTTATGGTGACTAAGTTTATTGTCCTTTGGGGCTTTGCTTTTGTCTTAATCTGTTTTAAAAGCATATCAGTAACAACATAAAAGTCAAATGACAAAAGTAACTTTTTGATATCCTTTTATTCTCATTTTACTAAAAACAAATAGGAGGTGGGCAGTGTGGTGCCTGCCTACAAACCCAGGGATTTGCGGGGTGGGAGATGAATGCTGAGGCAGGAGGATCACAGGTTTGAGACCAGAGACAGCCTATTGGCAAGACTTTGTTTCAAAATAAAAATATAAAAAATGGGATGGGGTGCAACTTGGTGGTGGAGCACTTGTTTAGTATGTACCAGGCCCTGAGATCAACTTGCCTGTACCAAAAAAAAAAAAAAAGAAAAAAGAAAAGAATAAAAGAAAAAGAACAACAGAAAAAGCAAATGTAAAACTATGTAAAACTTTATTAAGATAAGCTTCTAAGTAAAACTCTTGTTTCCTTGCTTGAAGTTTAGGGAAGAGATAGCATATCAATTTGTTATACTGGAGATATTTATAGATCTTTCATATATTTTTGTCCAGAATCTAGTGGAATATTTTGATCCACCCACCAATTCATATGAAATTCTAAACCTTAGCTGAGTGGTATTTACAGATGGGGTTCTGATGAGGCAATTAAGTTTAGATGAGGTCACAAGGGTGAAGCCTTCATGATAGGATTAGTGTCATTCTGAGAAGGGATACCATAAACCCCACTCCCTGCCCTGCCATGTGGCAACATCACAAGAAGACAACAATAAACAAGCCAGAAAAAGGGTCCTCACCTGAATCTGACAATATAGCTCCCTGATTTTGGACTTTTTAGCCTCCGGAACTGTGAGAAATAAATATCAATTGTTTAATCCCTCCAGTCTGTGGTAATTCTACTTGATTCTACAATCAATACTCATGGAAGCAGCAGTCAAGAAGTCAATGACACATTGCATTGGGTAAAACTGTTGCAAAAGACCTCTTTTAAAGTGTTGAAAAGTAAGGATGTCACATTGAAGATGAACATGGTATTTTCAGTTGCATCATATATTTGTGAATGGATGTTGAATAAGGGAAACAGGAGAAGAATTGATGTGTTTGAGTTATGGTGATGGTGATGAATATTGAATATGGCATGGACTGCCAAAAGAACCAACAGATCTGTCCTAGAAGAAATGCAACCAGAGTGCTCTTTGGAAGCAAGGATGGCTAGACATGTATTTTGGACATGGAGTTTGGAAATGTAGTTAGGAGGGTCCAATCCCTAGAGAAGGACATCATGTTTGGGAGAGTGGTGGGTCAATGAAAAAAAGGAAAATCTTCAATTAGATGGATTTACATAGTGTCTGCGACAATGGGATTAAACATAAAAAAGATCATGTGTGTGGCGTGAGGATTGTTTTATTCTGTTGTATGTAGGGTCACTATGAGTCGGACCTGACTCAATGGCACCTAACAACAACAAGTTTACCAATACACCCACCTAATTTCTTGTCAACAACCAAAATGGTGTATGTCACAGAATTTGTTTTAGGGGAAAATATTTTCTATGTCTTTCATTTCTTCAGTGTTTATCTCCATGATATAACAGTTACATGACATGATACCACAATCACAATCAGATAGTAAGAAATTCACATTCTGTGCTTTTCTTCATTGGTGATTATTTACTTTCTTCTGTAGGGTACAACTTTAAAGGCACAACTTTAGAAGCCATATTTTCTCTTTCATGACAAGCTTGTCTTTTATTTTTTTCATTTACTTAGGTGAAATGACAATCAAAGCTGCCAGAATTTCTTTCCGATTATAAAGCCAGATTTGTCTCCCAGTAGGTCATGTTTTCCTCTTCAGTCATCAGTTCCATCCCACACAGAAAATTAAATGTGAACCTGAATGAGCTTTTTCATTGTTTATTCCTCATTTCTGGCCTCTTCACAGTAAAATTATAAATGAGTGGGAAGCAATTTCTGTTCAGTTAAAGAATTTGTTGAAGTCATTCAAGTTACTTGCCCATAGCAACAGAAAGATGCCACATGCAATACTTGCCATTTAGTATTAAGATCTGAAAATTGTACAAATACAACTTATTATTACTTTTCATAGAGATTGTAGTTCAAATCTCAGAGTAGGTATAGTTCTGTATAAGCAAACCTAATAGACCAAGCCATAAATTATAAATCTAAATTTTGAATTTAGTATTTTTGCTTTCCTAAGCATTGACCTCTTATGGAGGAATTTATTTCTAAAGTACTCCATCAAACATGCTACTGTGTTTATTGCATAGGAACGTTCTTTTTCTGTTATACAACACCTCTTCTATGACTCTACACTAAGAACCACAGCTGACTTGATTGCTATAGCTAGTAAAGAGCCCTCTACTTTGTAATTAACTTCTACTATTTTTTTGTCTATTCCAGGTTCTGTTATAGGTTGGATCTAGAATGTGCCCCAAAGGCTCATGTGTTGAAAGCTTGTGCCTTTAAAGCTGGTAATATAATTATATGTGAAATTTTAGGAGGTAGGGCCAAATTGGAGGAAGTAAGTCCCAGAGGGCATGACTTCCAAGGGTATTTCAGGACCCTGGGCGCTTCTTCCCAGTCCCTCAGCCACCTGTCTTCCATGAGGTGAACAGCTTTGTTTTGGTATCCCCTCTCACCACGATGTTCTGCCTCAAGACAAGCCCAGAAACAATGAAGCCAAGTAACCATGGGCTGAATCCTCTGAAACTATTAGCCAAAATCAATCTTTCTTACTTCTAAGATGATCACCTCAGGTACGTTGTCACAATGATAGAGAAGTGGTATCATTGCTGTGCCTAAGACTGACCATGGGCTGGGGTTTAGCTCGGTTGGTAGAGCACTTGCTCTGTATGCTATAAGGTCCTGGGTTCAATCCCCAGGACCACAAAAAATGAGAGAAGAAACTGGCAACCCTATATAGGGTTGTTATGAGTTGGATCCAATTTGAGGGCACCTAACAACAACAACAACATACCTGATCATACGGTTCTCAGGCTTTTCAACTGATTTGCAGGAGGAATTTAGAAGAATTTGGAGATGAAGGCTAGAGAAGTCCTAGGATGCTATGTTGGTGTTTGTTGTTAGGTGCTGTTGACTTGGTTTCAACTCATAGTTGACCCTAAGTACAACAGAGCAAAACACTACCCAAAACTACCAATCTTGCATTCTTTGGAATGCAAGATCCTTCCTTCCTTCCTTCCTTCCTTCCTTCCTTCCTTCCTTCCTTCCTTCCTTTTTCTTCTCTTTTCTTTTCCTTTCTTTTTTTTCTTTGTGTATGTATGGTGATGAGGATCAAACCCAAGGTCTTGCACATGCTGGGCAAGTGCTCTACCACTGAGTTACATGCCCAGCCTGAAAGCTTCTTTTTCATGCTGTACAAACACTTTTATACATTGCTGGATTTGGCTTGTGTGTACATTTTTGATGATTTTGCATCTATATCCATAAGGCATATTGTCCTATAGTTTTTGTTTCTGTGATGCCTTTGTTTGTCCTTGCCATTTGGGAATACTGTCCTCAGAATGAGTTAGAAAGTCTTTCCTCTTTTGGAAGAGTTAGCCAAAATACAGAGGAGGAAGAAAGACTTTCTAACTCATTCTGAGGACAATATTTCCAAATGGCTTGGACAGATCCATTCCCCCAAACAATCCTGAAACAACTAGCCATTGGAAATCCTATGAGAGTCGCTATGACTCAACTCGACAACACTCAACAACAACAAGTGAAGAATTGACATTAATTATTCTTTCATGTTTGACACAATTCACTAGTGAAACCATTGGGTCCTATGCAATTTTTTAAAATTGTTAATTCAATATCTTCACTTATTATAGATCTACTTATTACTCAGATTTTCCTATTTCTTCCCTAGTTTGGACTAATGCCAATTTAATTTCAACAGCATATAAAAGCTTTGCTTCTATATCTCTATCCTCCACTTTTATGGAGTTATTATTAGAAATTACATTGTGTGCACATTAACATAAATATTTATTTATACAGTTGTCTTTTAAATCAGTTAGAAAAACTGGGTTATAGACAAGAATGTGGAGTTACAGCACCTTTCATTCATATTTGTTGGGAATGAAAAATGGTACAGCCACTTTGGAAGACATTTTGACAGTTTCTTACAGAACTAAGCATACTTTTTAACATATGATCCAAAAGTTGTACTCCTTAGTATTTACCAAAAGAAGTGAAAATTTTATGTCCATACAAATAGCTGTACATAGATGTTTATAGAGAGAAATTTACAACTGCCAACACTTGGAAGTCTGCAGCTATAGCACCCTAGCATCCATTTGATCTCTCCTAATCTCAGAATCTAAGGAGAGTGGGCCTGGTTAGTCCCTGGATGGGAGATTGCCTGGTACTCCCAGGTGCTGCGAGCTAGGGGAAAGACCTGGCAATCCACTCCTGAAATACTCTGCCATTGAAAAGCCTATGAATAGCAGAGAAGCACTGACAATAGTGCCAGGCATGGCACAATGTTGGAAAATGTTTCATTCTGTTGTACATAGGGCTACTATCAGTAGGACCTGACTCAACAGCATCTAACAACAACACCATTTGGAAGAAACTAAAATGTCTTTTAGTACATGAATAGAAAAATAGACTGTGATATATGAGATAAATGGAATATTATTAAGTCACAAAAAGAAATGAACTTCACCAAGCTATGAAGACATGAAGAAAACATTGTTTCATATTACTGAGTACATGGGCATTCTGGAAGAGGGAAAATCATGCAGACAGTAAAAACTCAATGATTTCCAACAGCCAATGAGGAGAGGGAGATGAACAGCTGGAGGACAAGATTTTATAGGGCAGTAAAAGTATACTGCATGACACTATAATGGATTCATGTAATTATATGTTTACTTTAACAACAAAATATAACATACTGAGAGTGAAATCTAATGTATAGTATTTGGGTGATAACAATTTGTCAAGGATGATGTAATGATAGGAACACATACAAAAACTCCAGAGGAGGATTCTGATAATGAGGGAGGCTTTCGTGTGTGCGTGTGTGTGTGTGTGTGTGTGTGTGTGTGTGTGTGTGTATTGGGGTAGGTAATATATAAAAAATCTCTGTACTTTCCTCTGAATTTTGCTGTGAATCTAAAAACCACCCTAAGGCATAAAAATCCCTTAAAAATGTGTTACAAATAAAAAATACACTTCTTCTATCATTTATATTTACTTATGCATAGTTACTGCTATTTTTACTCATTATATCTTCTTGAGGGTTTGAATTACTGTGCAATGCCTTTTCATTTTAGCCTCAATGACTCTGTCCAGGTTTTATCTGAAGCAGATCTGCCAATGACAAACTTTCCAGTTTTGTTTACCTGAGAATGTCTTAATTGCTCCTTCATTTTTGAAGGATAGTTTTGTTAGGTATAAAATCCAAAACTTTTTAGTTTTTGTTTGTTTGTTTGTTTGTATTATTTTTTGGCAGTACCTCAGGCTATGCAAGCACTTTATCATTAAGCTACAACCTCAGCCTTTTTCATTTTTTTCTTTTTCTTTTGAGCTTTTTATTTTTATTAGCAATTTTTAATGTACAACTTAATGGGTTTCATTGTGACATGGGTTTCATTGTGACATTTACATAAATGAATTTCATTGTATATTGCTCATATAACTTCCCCCTTCCCCACTGATGGCCCTCCTCCTCATCCCCCCCATGATCTCCTTACTACTTGCATGTCTTTATGTGAGAATATTTATCTATATACGTCCATCCCAATTTTTATTTAAGTCCAAACTTTTTTTCTATAGTGATCTACCTTTTTACATTCTCAGTGGTATTAAATAAGTGATCTAGTGCTTTTACATTATTGCCAGCCTTTGGTGTTATTGCTATTATTATTAGTAGTAGTAGTGGTAGTATTAGTAGCATTTTAGCTTATACTTGTAGGGTGTTTTATATCTTCCCCCTTTTTTTCTACCATACTAATAAAGTTGTGCTGTTTACCTTGAGCTTGACCTCTCTCCACTTCATGTCTCCTCATTGACCCTCCTCCCCCTCCTGTCTTCTTCCAACATTGCTTCCCTCTGCTAGATCCCTCCCTCCTTCTTTCCACTCCTTAAATTGTCCTTTCTATGCTAAGTTTAATTGAGCTTTTTATTATGTTTCAATTTATGTATAGGGTTTTTTCCTTTCTTTAAGTTCAATTCAGCTCGCATATATGAGTGAGAACATATGGTATTTCTCTTTTTGGGCTTGTATTCATTCACGTAAGATGATTTTCTCCAATTCCATTCATTTTGCTGCAAATGACATTATTTCATTTTTTAATTGCTGAGTAGTATTCCACTGTGTATATGTGCCATAATGTTTTCATTCATTCTTCTATTGATGGGCACTTTGGTTGATTCTATATGCTTGCTATTGTGAAAAGTGCTGCATTGAATATGGAGATTCAGGTGTCTCTGTGGTATGATGACTCACCTCCCTTAGAGTATATCCCCAATACTGGTATAACTGGGTCATATGGTATATCTATTTTTCTCTCCACTCCCTACCCAAGTTTGTTATTGCTGCTGAATATTTTAGTTCTTTGTTCAATTACTTTTCTTAAATAATTCTATGAAGTGTATATTGTCACTTTAAAACTGAGGTACAGATAGAGTATTCTTTATTCAAAATGCTTGAGACCAACTGTATTTCAGATTTTGGAGTTTATCAGATTATACAATATTTGTATTAGTTTTACTGATTGAGCATCCCTAATTCAAAAATTCAAAGATCTCCAAAACTCCAAAATATAAAACATTTTGTGTATTGGCTCTCAAAAACTTTCAGATTTTGAAGGATCTTGTAACTGAGATTTCCAGAATAGGATTGGTTAACGTATGTCTATCCTGTTAGCATGTTGTTGTTGTTAGGTGCCATCGAGTCTAGTCCGACTCATAGTGACCCTATGTACAGCAGATCGAAACACTTGCCGATTCTGTGCCAGGCAAACAATCTTATTTATGTTTAAGCCCATTGTTGCAGACACTGTGTCAATCCATCTGGTGGAGGGTTTTCCTCTTTTGCGTTGACCTGCCACTCTTCCAAACATGGTGTCCTTCTCCAGGGATTGTTCTCTCCTGACTACATGTCTGAAATATGTAAGACGCAGTTTGGCCATTTTTGCTTCCAAGGAGCACTCTGGTTGTACCTCTTCTAGGATAGATCTGTTGGTTCTTTTGGCAGTCCATGGTATATTCAATAGACGTCTCCAGCACCACAATTCAAAAGCATCAATTCTTTTTCTGTCTCTCTTGTTCAATGTCCAGTTTTCACAACCATATGATGCCACTGAAAATACCATGGCATGAGTCAGATGCACCTTCGTCTTCAATGTGACATCTTTGCTTTTCAATACTCTAAAGAGATCTTTTGCCACACTTTTCCTGGAGCAATGCGTCTTTTGATTTCTTGAGTGCTGCTTCCACGGGTGTTGATTATAGAGCCAAGCAAAGTAAAATCTTGGACAACCTCAATCTTTTCTCCATTTAATGTGAAGTTGTGTGCTGACCCAGTCGTAAGGATTTTTGTTTTGTTGATGTTTAGTCATAACCCATATTGAAGGCTATGATCTTTGATCTTCATCAGTAAATGTTTTAAATCCTCTTCATTTTC
>VMDO01003816.1:0-47441 GCA_007922755.1 Pedetes capensis
TTTGTTTGAGTTTTCTATCCTTTTCATAGCTTCTATTTTTGAATACCTGTAATTTTTTCTTTTTTTTAAATAAATTGCTTAATTGAAAAAATTTTCCTCTAAGTATAACTTTATTGACATTCACATATGGATTTTGACTTTTCTGCTCTTTATTTCTGAATAAGTCATTATTTGCAGCATTATTTTTCTCTTGAACCCATGACTTATTTAGAAGTGTATTTTTTAGCTTTTAATCTATGTGAGTTTTTAAGTTATCTTTTAAATGTAAATTTTTAATTTATCAGAATCATGATTAGGGAACCTGATGTTTTATGACATCAAACTTTTGGGGTATCTTGAGTCTTGGCTCAATATGTGGTCAATATATATAAATATCTTGAGTATACAGAAAATATACACCAAATATTTGTTGGTGTATAGGACTCTATATGTTCATACCAAGATCAATTTTTAAAAATTTTATTGGTAACATGTTCTAAGTACTCACTAATTTTATATCCAATTGATTTATGAGTCTTGAGGAGGTACATTAGCATTAGCTGATTTGAAGAATTTGGACAATTTAATATTGATGTCCCACACACATCTGTCAGCTTGTTCTATGGAAGCTAGTGTGTTGCTATCTATGATGCTGACAGCTATGCCACTGATATTTCAGATACCAGCAGGCTCACCCATGATGGACAGATTTTAGCTGAGCTTCCAGACTAAGGCAGACTAGGGAGAAGGACCTGGCAGCCCACTTTCAAAACAATTAGCCATTGAAAACCCTGTGAATAGCAGAGAAGCGCTGTCAAACATAATGCTGGAAAATGAGCTCACCCCAAACTGGAAGGCATTCAATAAATGACTGGGAAAGATTTGCTTCTTCATAGTAAAGTTGACCTTAATGATGGGAATAGAGTAACCCCCTGAGACTTCCTTTTGCTGACAATGAATGATTCAAGATAAGAAGAAACAGTGTCTGCAACAATGGGCTCAAACATAAAAAGATCATGTTCATGGCACAGTGTTGGGTAGTGTTTCCTCATGCTGTACTTAGGGTCACTGTGAGTTGGATCTGACTTGATGGCATCCAACAACAACATTGATGTGCCTTAACATGGGCTTCCTTGGGTTTATGATTTGTGGTGCTCATTTACCATCTTTTTTCTGTGAATTTCTATCTTTCACCAAGTTTTTTATTGCATTGTTTTCTTATTATCTAAGTATTTGTTGGATGGTAGAGCCATATTAGGTTCTGTTCTTTTTTTCTCTATTCTAAACTTTGATGAATTTTCCCTGTGTTCAAGTTTAGGAATACTTTTCATTGCCATGTCCTTTCAGGCATTAAATCCATCTATTTATGTCTTTTATTTGTGGCATTGCATTTTTTCAGGTCTAGAATTTCCTCTCTTTTTTTCTATTTATATTCTGTAATTTCCTATTTCTCTGCAGAGATTTTTATTTAGAGAAGGCATGTCCTTTTATTTTACTGAGGACTATTATAATAACAGTTTTATCTTGTTTCTTTGGGGGTCTATCAAAGTAGGACTCAATTGATTTTCTTATCTTTTGAAGAAAATCAATTTTTTTATTCTTTGCATGTTGGTAATTCATGTATTTTGAGTGTTGTGCAACTTTGTAATCATATGAGTAGAGCACATAGTTTCTTGGATTTCTTAATGCTGTGCATTCATAGGGGAAAGGATAGGAGGAATATCATAATTTTTCTCTTTTCCAAATAGAGTCAAATTCATGTCAGTTACATATGTTTAAGAGGTGACTTCATCATCATGTGTGTGAATATTATAGATAGATAGATAGATAGATAGATAGATAGATAGATAGATAGATAGATAATCTGGCTTCTTATTGTTGTTAGGTGCCTTCAAGTTGGGTATGACTCAGCTAACCCTATGTACAACAGAATGAAATATTCCCTGATACTATGCCAGGCAAATGATCTTTTTTATGTTTAAGTACATTCTTGCAGCTACTGTGTCAATCCATCCAGTTGAGGATCCTCCTTTTTCTCAATGACCTGTCACTCTTCCACACATGATATCCTTCTCCAAGCATTGGTCCCTACTGACAACATGTGCAAAATACATCAGACACAGTCTAGCCATTCTGGCTTCCAAGTAGCACTCTGGTTGCACTTCTAGGATGGATCTGTTGGTTCTTTTGACCATCCATGATATAATTAATATTTGTCTCCAACACCATGATTCAAAAGCATCAGTTCTTTTCCTGCCTCCTTTATTCACTGCCCAGGTTTCTCAAGCATATGATGCAACTGAAAATACTATGGCATGAGTCAGGTACACCTTCATCTTTAATGTGACATCTTTTCAACATTTTAAAGAGGTCTTTTGCAATAACTTTTCCCAGTGAAATGCATCTTTTGATTTCTTGAGTGCTGCTTCTGTGGGTATTAGTTGTAGAACCAAGTAAAGCAAAATCTTGGACAACCTTAATCTTTTCTCCATTTATCCTGAAGTTGCTTACTGACCCAGTATTAAGATCTTTTGTTTTCTTGATGTTGAGATACCATGAATACTGATGGCTATATTCTTGGGTCTTCCTCAGTAAATATTTCAAATCCTCTTCACTTTGAGCAACCAAAGTTGTGTCGTCTGCAGGATGCATGTTGTTACAGAATCTTCCCCCAATCTTGATGCTATATTCTTCTTCATAAAGTCCAGTTTCTCAGATTATTTGCTTGGCATAGAGGTTGAAAAGATATGGTGAAAAGATACATCTCTGATACACACTTTTCCTGACATTAAGCCACACAGTGTTTTCTTGCTCTGTTTGAACCAGTAGAGTCACCCATGGTGGACAGGTTTCAGCTGAGCTTCCAGACTAAGGCAGACTAGGGAGAAGCACCTGGCAGTCCACTCCTGAAACAATTATCCATTGAAAACCCTATGAATAGCAGAGAAATACTGTCAGATATACCATGGGAAAATGAGCAGCCCAGTTTGGAAGGCACTCAAAAGACAATTGCGTAGAGTTGTCTCCTCAAAGTAGAGTAGACCTTAATAGAATAAAGCCCCTGGGACCTCCATTTGCTGATATGGTACAGCTCAAAATGAGAAGAAAGAATTGTATGCATCCTTTAATAATTGTAACATGGAATGTATGTAGTATGATCTAGGAAAGTTAGAAATTGTCAAAAGTGAAATAGAACACATAAATTTGGACATTCTAGGCAGCAGGGAGCTAAAATGGTGGAGTATTTACCATTTTGAATCAGATAATCATATAGTCTACTATGCTGGAAATGGCAACTTAAAGAGAAATGGAGTTGCATTCATCACTGAAAAAGATATTCAGATATCTGACTATAGTGTTTAAAAAACCGCTTTTGTTTTGCTGTTGTCATTTAAGACTCCACAGCACTTTCTAATATTCATGTTACAAACAACCTTAAGGCAAAATTCATTTCTCAAAAGTCAAAAATCTGCCAACAAATGATTCCTCAAGAGAGATTTTCTCTTCCTTCTTTCCTTCCTACCTGCCTTCCTTCCTTTCTTCCCCCTTCCTCCCTTCCTTCCTTCTTTTCTGCTTTTCTTTTCTTTTTCAGTACTAGTGATTGAACACAGGGCCTCCCTCACACATGTTAGACAAGTGCTCTATCACTGAGCTGCACCCTCAGCCTGGTTTTTGTTTTATTTTGAGACAGGGTCTCACTAAATTTCACAGGCTGCCTCTGGCCTCATACTCTTCACCCTCCTGCCTTAGCCTTGCATTGAGCTACTGGGATTACAGGCAAACACCTAGCTAACTTTCTTTAAAATTATGTAGAAGTTCATGTGTATGAAGGCAGACTTGCTTTTATTTTTCCTTTTGAAATCCATTTATGCCATTTACCTGCTAAATGTCAATTGTGTATCAAGGAGGTGAGATAAAAATATTCTAGCTTGCAAGGAATACTGTTTGTCCAGGATCTTGCTCTCTTATCTCACTGGGTAGAAGAAAGGGCTTTTCTCATATCAGTTCTCTACTCTTACGATTCATCTAGGGGAAAACTTGGCAATACTTCAATATGGCACATACAGGTGACAGTCTTTGTCAGAAGATACTACTCCTATGTGACAAAATTCTATTTTCTGTAATTTCTCCTCCATACTTGTTTTATTAGACTCATTTATTTAATTAGAAAAATATTAATAGTTGTTTATGAGTGCTGGTTTGTGACAAGACTCAATTGTATTAACTTTCCTTCCTTTATATTTGAAAACTTCCATAATACAAAGTTTTAAAAATATTACTTCTTTGTTGTTAAGAAATGAAAGCACTTATTAAAATTCCAATAAATTACTGAAGGCAGATGATTTTTATTATCATGGTTCAGAGCATAGTATTTCAAATATAAGTGGAGCTTTGGAGACTGACTGCCAACTTTGAATGGCTTTGTGTGACCTTGGGCAAACTAATTAACCTCTCTGTGCTTTGGTTTCCCTTTCTTTCCCTTGCTCTGTCTTCTCTCCTTTCCTCTTCCTTTCAGACAAGAGCCATAGAGCCAGCACTACATCCTGGATAGAGCATTGGTTGCGGTGTTAGGTGAAGTGTGATTCTGACTATAGTTTATTGACTTCCCCTCTGTAAACTCTCATCTTCTTCCCTTCTTACAACACTGCACATCATTCTCTGCCTCAGAGATGCTTCACTGCCACTTTGTCTGCCTAGATCCTAGTCATACTTCAGGTTCCGCATATCAATTCTTTAGGCAAATCCCCCTTGACCCAGCCAACCTCCTTCTCATACATTCTGAAAGATCTCAGACCTTTTCTTCTATGGCATTTAATTCTGTTTGGTTTAATTGATTGTTACTAATGATTTATGTCTATCTCTACCAGCCTGTAATTGTATGAGGATAAGACTAATCCTATCTCATTACTTTTGTGTCCTCAACATGCCTAAATTATTTTGTAAAAAGTGAATAATAATAATCTAACAGGCTTATTGGCAGTAAATGAGATAAAGCCTATAAAGCTTTTAACAAACTACATGGTAGTTAATTCATTTTTGAGAATTACTAAAGGTTGCATATGGAGATATCATTTGCCCTTTGTATATAAGCAATTTGTAATAGAATGCTTATAAGCTCTTACTCAGAGTTACTGGTCACCTGGAATGTGTAGGTCAATGTCTTTTTGACAGGATCAGCTGCCACATGATCTTTCTTGAACCAAGGTTTCATAAGAGACACCTGTAACTTGTGTTAGGCGCGTAACAAAGTAACAAGGGAGTGGGAGCTGGTTTGTATTGTGTAACTTAATTAATCGGCGTTTATTGGGTTACTCAGAGACTACTTATATTCATTGATTATGTTGACATTTGGTTGACTTATCTCTTGGAGAAAAATAATACATTTCAAACTTAATTTCCCACTGTGTCAAAATCTTTGTGAAACTTGGGTGCACAGGGACAAAATAATGGCTTTCAAAGGGCAATCTGCCCTGCTGATTCAATTGCTTTCGCTTAATCACCCTCAGCCCAGATAGGAGAATTTTGTGGTGGTGGATGCTATTGCTTGGCATCAGGGTGCAGAATGCCAAACACATGGAACAGTTAAAACAACTCCCATTAATGATTTCATTGCTTCAACTCCATTTGTAATGCAAATCCTTCAGAGGTGCTCCAGGCCTTTCTATTCTTAGCTGAAAAGTCACAAGCCAGGGGGTGCGTCACCTTCGCAATCAGCACCCCTTTTAGCTCCTAATGCAGAACATATGGTGGTTGAAGAGGTTACAGTGTTACAGAAATGTCATTACAGAATTTCTCTATGTTAACATGTATCATCTGTCACATAATTGTTTGTTTTACAGCCCATACCTATAATGGGCTAAGTGGGGACTATTTATATCAGTTAACAATGAGTGCCTTTAATTAGTATTTCATGCAACTGGAACATGTTAAGGAAGCTGACACAAATCTGGCTGGGGTGGGGGATTCCATGTGAATTTCATTATGGAATTGCTAAGATATTACAGTTGCACAGGTACCAAGGATTCTGAGTAAACCTAGGCTGCCATAAACGCTGTGGACATCCAACATATATGAAAATGAGAAACTATTCCATTGGGTCTTACTCAGCTGATGGACATGTCAGCCTTGTTCATTTTGTTTCCCAAACCCCCATGTGATAGCTCAACTCAGAGACCTGCATGGGTGTGCAGATCTAAAATTAGGGAGTCTGTGCAAACCCAGGGGAAGAATAATGGAAAAAAGATACAATGATACAATACCAGGCATTATGGTAAAAGTGCTAAATGCTAAGTGAGAAGTTGGCAGTTGGATAAAGCATTTTTGTTAGCTGATGCAAATGGGTTCATTTTCCCCATCCTCAGTTTTAGACACTTGTATTGATTCAAAGATGCCTCATCAACATCCTAAGCCAACTAACACAAAACTGCTTTCGTAGACAATGAAGACATAGTTACCTGTCTAGACCTACAACAAAGCATGTCCAATTAAATATATTGAAGAAGATAACCATGTCAGCAAACCATCCTTCTATTCATTTCAAAGGGAAGTCCCCTCCCCCCCATAACTACAATAGAAGCCAGCCATCCATACCAAACAATCTCTGAGTGGCTCAGAGTAATGGACTCTCTTTTGCTTTTAGGATTTTGTAAGGTATGCACAGTATATTCAATCTGTCATCTTGGTTTACATAATCAGACAGCATTTTCACATGGTGATCTCAACTTCAGGAAAAATACTAATTGTTTTGTCAAACTAAAATACATTTTTAAACAGTAAAGTTATATATATATAGTGATTTATCACTGCTTGGTGAATAAACACTTGCATTTTGAACATCATAGGCTTTGTTTCTTTTCCTTTTTTGCAATGATAGTGTTACTCATGGAAGTTACTAAGAAGTTTTACAGTTTTTTGTTACTGCAAAATCTTTATTGTATAGTGACAATTTATGAACATTTTCTGGTGAAAACATCTTGCAGTCGGAAGCTGCTTATGCCAACAAAGTGCCTTTGCTCTGTAAATATACCCAGGTTACCAACTGTCTCCACCATCACAGAAAACCCTGGAACCAGAAAATTAATAGCAAATCTCTGTATCTTGTACCTATGTGAATCTGAAGTGTATAGATTACTACAGCACTTGTTAGTAAGTGTATGTCACCCCACCTGAGGACACCTCCAGCCAGCTTTATCGTTCACTGTCTTTAGCAATCTCAGTTCCTCCATGCTGTGGGGGATAAACACCTAGTACATATGTTCTCATGGCATCTCCAGCCAAGGTTGGCTCTCCATGAGGATTTTGCTGTGGATTTTCTCTATTCACAGAGGCAGACATCTGCTTCCACATCTGTATCAATAACTGCCTCTCTCGGCATAACTACATCAACATCAAGTTCATGTGCACAATCATGACCCATCTCTGACTTTGGACCACACATTTACTTTGAACCTCTTTACATCTCGGGAATGTAATTATATCTCATGTTTGCAATATGTAGTTAACCATGAGTTTTCGCTACCTTCAGTAACTTTCTTCCTCTTAGAGGAGCTTTGTCCAAAGCAGATTTGGTCTTAGGTTTAACAATGGTCAGCCTCTTTTAGTACTCCTCACTTATGTATGATGTGATTCTTATATTTTTCTTTTGGTATGAGTAGTGTCCATAGTAACTTTAATACTTTTGATATCAGTCAGAATCAGATATGAATATAATCTGCATTTACTTTTGTGTGTTTTTTATATTTTTAGCATTAACGTTTTTATAAAAATGCTTTAGTTATTTCTTCCACTGGGTCATATTAAAAGACAAAGTCTATTTTGGAATCCCATTAAGGGGATATACAATAAATGGCATCTTCTGCTTCCAAGTCAAGAGACAGAATGTAGCATAAGACAAAACAAAGTCCTCACATATACACTATATCCAAGGCCTATGTTGAGATTTCATGGGTTCTGAAATTACCATAAACCCTCTATTTTCCAGAAGTCCCCTGTGGTGTTCATGTATCCTCAGTGGATTGAAAACCTGGAGTCTGAATATTATCTGGGTTTCTCTGGATATCTGAGTCATTAAGATAAGTGCCATTGTCAGGATTGCTGCTTGGATACAGGCAAAGCAGTCCAGTGAAGAGACTAGATCAGAGAGTACCTTTCAAGAGAGGGAGTCCCTGTGCCAGAGCCCTTATTGTGCAAGTGGATCCTGTGGATTAGAACGGGGGAGAGCTATGGAAATGGGGATATACCAGGAAACAGGCCCAAACTGCTCTGCAGAATGGTGTTTGGGCTGTGAAAAGGGAAAAGAGGTGAACAGGGAAGGATGCGACTCAGGGTGGTGCATGATACAGGCTAGGAGTCATCTTTGGTGCTACCCAGATACTGTCTTCCACTGAGTGTGTTTGGACTGAGCTAGTGAAATCTTTGCTATATCTTAACCTCGCTCAATGAGATAAACTGTGAAGAAGTTTTGTCAGGAAACCTAAACAAACTAGAGGATCTTGGTGCTAGGAGGAGGTCCTCAATCGCTCAAAACCTATTTGCTTAATTTGACCTTTCTCAATTACTAAGTTCTAAACATCTAAATTACTCTAAAAAGCATAGTACAGTGTCACATGCCTGCAATCCCAGAGACTTGGGAGGGTAGGTGCCTGGACACAGAGTCAAAGGGACTACTTGCAAGCAATGCAGTGCAGATCTTGGATGTTATTCTAGATCCCACGGCCCCTGGTCTGATTCTCTGGCTCTCCTGGCGTTGCTGTGGCTTTCCTTTAGTCAATATTTTTCCCTTAAACCAGCCAGGGTGGCTGACAGCACTCAGATTTTGACCCCTGTGATGAGTCTAAGCTTCTCTGGGTTCTCAGGGTGTCACTTTCTCTGCCTACTGCTTTGCCTTTTTCTCTTGCTTGGTTAGAATTACTCTTCAATGCTCTGGACAATTATGTAATAATTAAATAAGAGGATGACAATAACAATTGTGACTTACATTTTGTGAACAAACATGGCTAAAATTTGGCACACTTCCAGCCCACTTTGTGGAAACACAAGTGCCCTGTGGGCTAGAAGTCCGTGAGGATGAAGCATGCTCTGGATTTCAGTCAACATGTTTAATGAGAGGACGGACATGCTAAAAATCACTCAATTAAATATTGATTTATGGAAATTTTCTTAATTCGATGTAAATGACATAGACAAAGGAGAACGCATGCACATACATATCCTGACCCAGAAGTCATTGCCTTTAATTATTTCAGTATTATTTTAATTTTTTCCTTGAGATAGGGTTTTCCTTATGGCCCAGGTTAGCCTTGAATTCAGGGCTCTGAGATCCTCCTGCCTAGGCCTGCTGAGTGCTGAGATTACAGATGCATAGCATCCCACACTTGACCATTGCTTTTGTTAAAGGGAAAGTAGAAGCTTTCCTACCCAAGTCAAGAACAAAACAGAGATGCCTCATTTCTGCTATTATTTAACAGTCAATGCAATTCAAAAAGAGAAAGCAACTGATAGTGTAAGACTTGGATTGTTGTTGTTGTTAGGTGCCGTCGAGTCGATATTCGACTCATAGCGACCCTTATAGGGTTTTCAATGGCTGAGGGCTTCGGGATTGCCTTGGGAGTGGATTGCCAGGCCCTTCTCCCAAGACTTGGATAAGATGTACAAATAGCTCTGTGGATGATATGCTCATATGTCAGGAAAACAGAAGAATAGATACATGGAGCCAGATGCCATGTTTCATGCCTGTAATCCCAGCAACTCAAGAGGCTGAGGCAGGAGTATCATAAATTTGAGGCCACATCCAGCTGCAGCCTGAGCATAGCAAGACCCTGTCTCAAAATAATAAAATAAAATAAAAATGGGCTGAGGTACAGTTCAGTTGTAGAGCACTTGCCTAGTGTGCATCCTGGGTTAAAATTCCACTACTGAAAAAAAAAAAAAGATACATGGAAAAACTACTGTAAGCAACATGGGAATTTAATAAATGGGAAATGAAACATAACCTAAATAATAACTTCCAAATATGTAAATAAGTAACACCTAGGTAATATAATGAAAAGAAAAAACACTAGGAAAACCAGTGAAATTGTTGTTGTGGTTGTTAGATGCTGTTGAGTGGGGTTAGACTCATAGGAACCCTATGTACAACAGAATAAAACATTACCCGACACTGGGCCATGTCAGCACTATTCTCTGCTATTCATAAGGTTTTCAATGACTGTTTATTTTGGGGAGTGAGCATTCAGGTCCTTTTCTCAAGCCTACAGAACCTAGCAGTCTCATGTAGTCTCCCATACAAGGGCTAACCAGGCCAGATCATGCTTAGCTTCTGAGATCTGACAGGATCAGACGCCACAGTGGTACAGTTGCAGGCTACTAATGGAATTAGTTAGCTAATTAATAAAATTAATTAATTAAGATTAACCATAAATTTGATCAGAAACACTCAAAACATATACGGAATTGGATTAACTATTCATAAAAGATACAAATGTAGACTTAAATGGAAAAATAATTTCAGGTAAGACGTTGTTGTTGGGTGCTGTGGAGTCAGATCTTGACTCATAGAGAATGAAACACTACCTAACACTGTGCCAGGCACACAATCTTTTTATGTTTTAGCCCAATGTTGCAAACACTGTGTTTCTTCTCATGTTGAGTTGTGCTACATCAGCAAATGAAGGTCCCAGGGGTTTTACTCCATTCTGGTCATTAGATCAGCCCTACTTTAAGGAAGCAACTTTTTCCCAGTCCTCTTTTCAGTGCTTTCCAACTTGGGTGGCTCATTTTCTGGCACTCTATTTGACAGTGCTTCTCTGCTATTCATAGGGCTTTCAATGGCTAGTTGTTTTAGTAGTGGGCTGCCAGGTCCTTCTTCCTAGTCTGTCTTATTCTGGAAGCTCAGCTGAAACCTGTCCATGATGGGTGACTCTGCTGGTATCTGTAATACTGGCAGCATAGCTTTCAGCATCACAGCAACACACAAGCCCCCACAGCATGACAAGCTGACAGACATGTGGGGGAAAAAGACTTTAGCATCATAAGTATGTCAGGTTATATTCTGAGATAATTTATAAATTGTATATCTATAAAAATATCATTATTTTTTCTGGAACTAAACAAATTAATTATAACATTAGCTTGGAGAAATAAGCAAGAATAGGCAGCCTCTGGAGAGAGAGAGAAAGAGAGAGAGAGAGAGACAGAGAGACAGAGAGACAGAGAGAGAGAGAGAGAGAGAGAGAGAGAGAGAGAGAGAGAATGCAGGGATCTAGCCCTTCTAAATATTCAAAATGTGCTTCAATGCAACATCCATGCCTAAATAGACAGACAAGTAGAAAAGAATAAAATCTCTAGAATATTTTTAACTAATATGTGATGGAAGGGAGCAATATTCTTCTTGATAAATATTGTGAGATAATGGGATAATTGCATAGGTAGAGATAAATTGGACTTATTCCTCACCCCATATGTAAGGCTAAATTATCAGAATGAAGTCTAAACTGATCAGGCATGTAAGATATTTTAAAAAGTAATGAACCATAACAAGTCCTAAAGAATATATAGTAAAATTTTTCTTTCTGCATCCATTGGCAAAACTTTCCTAGTTATGACTCAAAATCCAATAGTAATCAAAAATAAAGGAAAAGGTACATTGGATTGCCTTAAAAAATTAAAAACCTTTACGTGACAAGAAAGTAAGAAAAGTAAAAATAGAAATAACAAATATTAGCAAATTATAGGATGACCTAACACAACATAGCTAGTATTGTGTTCAAGTACAAAACTGCTAATATTTGGTTCTTTTGATGTAAAAAATGGGAATTTTATCTTTACTAACTTAATATATAAAGAAAAAAGAGAATAAAAGTATCATCAACTCCATATAAAAATGGTCCAGCAATACGACCCAGTTCACAAGAAAAATACAAATGACTCTTAACCCATGTGAAAAGTCCTACTCAATAAGTTTAGCCCCACTTACTGTAAGAAAATGTACATTAAACTGTAGTCAGATAACCATTTCTCACCTATTATTCTGGTAGAAATCTTAAAGGTCAAAAACCTAAGCTCTTGTTGATGCCATAGGGAAATAAAAGCATTCTTATTTGTTATTGGTGGGGATGCAATTTAGACTACCCACAGAGAGAATAGGTAACATCTGACATAATTTCATGTGCACTTTTTGACTCAGCAATCTTCTAGAGATACTTGGGGGCTCACTAATCTATTCCCTCTACTTTGAAATATGCTTGAAATTTTCTGTAATTAAAAGTTGATGTAAATACAAATAAAAAGAGAGAACTGAGGGTGTTAAGTCAAATGGTTAGGTGAAGGTCAGTTAAGAGAGTTTCCCCTCCATTTTAATGCACGGCCATTTGGGTTAGTAGCTTCATGCCAAGTATTATTTTATTATCATTATTAGTAGTAGGAATAGTACTTTGGTTTTCTTTTGAGGCAGGGTCTTGGTATGTAGCCAAAGTTGGCCTCAAACTCACTACGTAGTGCAAGCTGGACTCAAACTCACAAACCTCCTGCCTCCACCTCCCGAGTACTGGGTTAACAAGCATGCGCCACCCCTGGCTTCCAAGTATTCCTTTGCCAAGGTAAAAGATGGAGGCCAAGAACATCACATGGGTTGTAAGGAAGACTAGGTTGGTGGATGTCAGCATCCATAGCTGACTATGAGGTGCATCATGTTGGCACACAGAAGAGGTACTGAGAGCTGCCACTAAAGCTATCCTTTCTTTTCCAGGAAAGTGAGAAGCCTTTAGGAATCAGGGGTCTCAGAGAAATTTCATCCATAGCTCTTCAGAAAGCTACCTTCTCCACCCCTCTTCCATTAGTAATATTGTGTCTGCCCAGGAAAATGACTCTAGGTGCTTTCAGAGCAAGGTTCTTCACTGTCTGCTGCTCTTCCTGAATCTGGGCCCGGCTTCTGGACCTTCCTGATCACTACCCATCTGCTTTGTCACAGCAGCAAAATGACTTGGTCCTCATTCTAGTGTGGCATTCGGGTCCATCTATTGTGGAGACATGCACTGCATCAGGATTTCCTGAAGAGATTGCAAATGAGTCTGCATGGATGGCAAGTAGGAGATTGCAAAGCTAGGAGTGTCAAACCATGACTTTTTTTCATTAATAATAAGGCAATTTCTTTTGTGAAGCCCTGAAAGTTACTTTCAATCAATTTACTCTCCCCTATCTTTTCCTTGGGCTATGCAGAACCCTGAAGGGCTTTCACAGCTCAAGGTATAAGGAAGGTAGGGCTATTATCTGTCCAGGTTTCTCTGTCCATCACTTTGGCTTCCTCAAGACTCCCTCATTGATACGTACAGGACTCTGCTGTGCCTTCCCAGCAGAATTGTTCCCAGTTTGATGGTTCTCTTCCAAATTCAGGCTGAGCTGAGGGTTTTAACATTGACTGCTATCATCACTGTACTGCTCTGCACAGATCTACACAGAACCTCAGGAGTTTAGCTCAGATCCACAGCTTCTACCCTGAATCTTATTCTTTTCTCAAAATCTACCCAAAGAGAACAGTGGATATGAAAGTCACCAAAGATATTAAGATTTTTGTTGTCCCTCCTACCACCACCACCCACGGAGCCTCCTTTTTCAGAGATACACAACTTCCAATCACTCCTAATTCCATTCTAACTTTCTCCCTCTCTCTCAAACTCTTAAAATCTTTCTTTAGATAGACAGCCATGTAGCATGTAGCCTATACTTAATCATCATGAAATCTCCTGAAGAAATGCACTATAACTCTGTATTTCAAATGTGTAAGTGGGCTAGGTGCTATGTGCAGCGACTCCTGAAGCCAGAGGCAGCCTGTACAACTTAGGGTGGGATTGCAACTCAGGGCCTAGTGTGTATGAGGCCCTGGTTTGAATCCTTTAATAAAAAAAAATCAAGTGATAGGATTTAGGTTACCAGTCTCAGAATCATGTAAGAGATGTATGAGTCTATCAGAGGTAAAATGTCATATATTTATTACTGCTATAGCAGATTGAAAGAATGTGGCTTAGATTTGTGGCCAAAATGAGGTTCCTAGCACTTTCCCTAAATTATACGGTCTGCATAGTTTACTGACACAGTTCATAGTCATGAGCCTTCTACATGAAGGGGAGACCTTTGTCCACATCATATAATAGAGCTGAATGTCAGCACCCTAGAGAAGGACTGCACTCAACATAGAAAGAGCAATAAGACTGCTTCTTCCAAACTCACCTCTTGGATAACTCACCTTTTATCCCGTGGGTAGGGATGTGTGTGGAATGTAGACAGGTCCAGCATATACTATGATGGAGGTTGTTTCATGTGGAAACATAAGGCCAGGGATATAGCAATCCTCTTTTAACTATAACGATAAGTAGGGGAAAGATGAAGCTGGGAGAAAATGTACATTAGGAGTTCATTCTTTTACCTATGTATAAATATAAAAACTTTGAAAGTGGTAGGATGTCACTCAGTGGCCTCTAGGGAAGATGGGAGAGAAAATTGGATTGCAGAATATCAGTTATCTCTTCAGAATTTTGAATTTATTTTTTAAAAACAAAGGGAAATGAAAAACATTAATGAACTTTGATTTGAGAGATATAAATATGAAACCACTTTTAATGTTTACCCAAGATTTTATGATGCATTCTATGAGATGGTCAGTCCCAGTACCTCACTATACACATAACACTGCAATATAATAGGATATACTATAATATCACATGAACATTTCATTATTATAGAATAGTAATATCACATTATATTATATGAAAAGATACATGATGTGTTATATCCTATAAAATATATATGATGTGATATGTATATGATAAGACATAAACTATATGGTCTGAATAAGTATCTAAAGTATATAAACACTAGATTAAGGATTTCAAAATTTATTTCAAATGCAAAGAGCTGGAAAAATGGTAACGATTTCTCAGGCCAAAAATTAGTAAAAATAGAAACCTGAAGAAATAAGCAGAAATGAAAATATTTTTACCTTCCAGACAACTTGCCCAACCAAATAAGCTTAAATATAAATTTTCTTAGCCTTGTGGAGTTTAAGAACAAAAAATAAAAGTCCAAAGCTGAAGTTAGAGGATTTGGTAGCAGACTCCCTTTACTGTAAAGTTTGGAACTTAAAGTGCTAAACATTACATCCTCAGTATGAAAATGAACGTGTATAAAAGTAAACTTGCCTGCCACCTCCAATCCCATAGAATTACCAGGAATGTTTTCCTTGGTAAAGAGGGAAGCAGAAGAAAATTGTGCCTTAGAAGCTGTCATCACAAATCAGCCCTTGCTCTATTTGCATTCCAAATCCACACTGTGGAATAATCCAAAACACCTCAAGCCATGTATTCAATTTAAAGTGGTCTATCTAGTAGAAGTAAACGCAAACTCTTTGGGAAAGTATTTACCTCATTCAAGACCTGCCACCTTATCCATAAATAAGCTTCTCTTTTGAATGAGCAGATCTCAACCAATAATTATTGAATATTTGTGAGGGTTAATTTTATGTGTCAAATTGAATGGACCACAGGGTGCTCAGATATTTGGTCAAAAATTACTCTGGGTATTTCTGGAAGCCATTTTGGATGAAATTAACATTTGAATGAATATACTCAGTAAAGCAGGTTGCCCTCCCTAGTGTGGCTGTGCCCCATCCAATAAGCTGAAGGATTGAATAGAGCAAAAAGGATGACTACCTCCAGGTAAGGGAGAATTCTTTTTCTTGACTGTCTTTGAACTGGTACATTGGCTTTTTCCTGATTCTTAAGCTTGCTGGCCTTCAGACTGGAACTATGCCATCAGCTCTTCTGGATCCCCAGTTTGCCAACTCATCCTGTAGATATATGGACTTGTCAGCTTCCATATTTGCAAGAGTCGGCTCCTTATAATAATTGAAAAAAAAAATAAAAATATCCTATTGGTTCTGTTTCTCAGGAGAACCCTGACGAATGCAGTGTACAAAGAGAGAAAAGATAATGCACTAGAAGTATCAGAAGCAATAAGAGCAGGAACAGATCTATGCAGACTGCATTTGTTGACTTGTTAGACAAGAATAAATAAGGGTGATACCTTTCTTACTGAAAACAATTAGAAAAGACAGATAAAATAGGAAAAAAAATCCTGAAGGCATTAAAAGATGACGCTGGCTCTTAGTGGCCAAGGTCTCAGAAAGATAGAGGTACACTGATGTACTATCCATTGCTTGTCTTCATATAAACTGCTAATTTTTTTAAACAATTGAAGCCAAGTAGCAAGGAAGTTATTAAGAAGTAGAGTATCCAACAGAGTTTTAACAATCTCATGAAAATAAGAGACAAAAATTCGAGTGTGAGGCTCAGAAGGTAGCCAGGGCTTGAGAAGCCAAAACCTTGAAGAGATGAGGGGACCACAACACCCCACATCTAGCAATTGTTCTCTCAAGGAACTTGTTAAATGGTGGGAATAGAATAAAAAGGGAATAGAGTAAAAAGCCAAGAATCGAATAGAATAAAAAGCCAAGTAAACTTCTGCCTCTACCCAGAATGGATGAGCAAACTGCTAAGGGAATTGCCTATTATTAACAACTAGAAAAGAATAAAAAGATAAACTGTAGGTAAATAATGTAAATCAGTGAAGCAGGTAAATGTATAAAGTTTCTAGAATAAAATTTTAAAAAATAATTTCATGACCTCGAGGCAGGCAAGATTTCTTATTTGAGGAGCAAAATGGATTTAAAAATGTTAGACTACATTACAGTTAAGAGCTGTTTAGGAAAGCTGGGCTCAGTGGTGCACACCTGTAATCCCAGAGACTTGGGAGGCAGAGGCAAGAGGATCGCAAATTCGAGACCAGAGGCAGTCTGTGTAATTTAGCAAGACCCTGTCTCAAAAGTAAAAAAAAAAAAAAAAAAAAAAAGGGCTGAGGTTGCAGCTCAGTGGTACAGCACTTGAAAAGCATGCAGGTGTGAGGCCCTGGGTTCAACTTCCAGTATTGAAAAAAAAAAACTGTTTATGAAAAATACCATTAACATGTCAAAAAGGCATGACACATAAATGGGAAAAAATATTTGCAATAAATATATCTGAAGGAAGACTTGTACTAGTCAAAGTTTTCTCAGGGAATATATATATATGCCTGCAGCTGTAGCCCTGTGGCATCCGATCCCATCAGATCTCAGAAGCTAAGAAGGGTTGGGTCTGGTTAGTACCTGGATGGGAGACCGCCTGGGAACACTAGAAGCTGTAGGCTTGGGAGAAGGACCTGGCAACCCCCTCCCAAAAATCAATCTGCCATTGAAAACCCTATGAACAGCAGAGAAGCCCTGACAATAGTGTTTCCCCTGTTGTACAAAGGGTCGCTATGAGTCGGATACCAACTCGATGGCACCTAACAACAACAACAACTATATATATATATATATATATATATATATGATTTATTGGATTGGCTTACACAGTAGGACACAAAGAGGTCCAGCGATGTCCACCAGCATGCTGGAGAGGCAAAGAACCTGGTCACTGCTCAGTACAAGAAACTGGAAGCCTTAGCAGTTCCAGTTTGATGCTGAGGCCTGGAAGCTCCCTGGAGAGTACCTGGTGTTGAGTATGCATTGTTGTTATTGTTGTTAGGTGCCAGAGTTGGTGTCTGACTCATAGCGACCCTATATAGAACAGGCAAAACACCATTGTCAGTGCTTCTCTGCTATTCATAGACTTTTCAGTGACAGACTGAATTTGGGGAGTGGGTTGCCAAGTGCTTCTTCCAAGCCTACAGCACCTGGTATTCCCAGGCAGTCTCCCATCCAGGTACTAACTAGGCTGACCCTGCTTAGTTTCCAAGATCTGACGGGATAGCATGCCACAGTGCTATGGCTCCAGGTGAGCATGCATTAAAGGGCTGAAAAATCTGGATTCTATAGTCCATGGGTGATGTGGCAGCAAATAGATGTGTGCACTCAGGATGAATGGAGCTTGCAAGTGCTGGCTGGCATTTTCCTTCTACCTTTTATTCTATCCCAGACGGGATCCTATGGATGATACTGCCCACATCCAATGTGGGTCTTTCCTTCTCAGCTACTGTCTCACCTGACAATCCTCTCTGGAAACACCTCCACAGGTGCATGGAGAGGTGTGCTTTATTAACCCCAGCATCTCTTAATCTTGTCAAGTTGACAATCAAGACTAACCCTTGTGGGATTCATATCCAAAATACATGTTTGAAAAAAAATTCTCATTCAAAGTAAACAAAATGACAGCCAAATAGAAAAATGGACAAAAGACTTAAATAGGAACTTCACCAAAGAAGATATACAAATGGTCAGTTAACATGTAACAAAATATCCAGTTTTGTTAGTCATTAATAGTAAAAATTAAGGCTTCAGTTAAGTGTTGGTTGGATTTTTTGTTGCTGTGATGTAATACTTGATGTAAACAAACTAAGGGAGGAAGAATTTATTTTGGCTCATGGTTTCAGAAGTTTCAGTCCATAATCCTTGGCTCCATTTATTTGGGGCCCATGATGAAATAGAACATCATGGAAGTAGAAGCCTGTGGCAGAAACAACTTAGCTCATATCACACAGGAATCAGAGGGAGAGGAAGACATGACAGACTAAGTATAACCTTCAAAGTCACACCTCCAGTGACCTGTTTCCTGAAGTTTCCACTACCTCTCAAAATGGTGCCACCAGCTGGAGACCAACCATTCAGTATGTGGATATTTCACATATAAACCATATCAAATGGGATATTATTATACAACATCAAAATGGCTAATTTGAAAAGAAAGACAACCACAGATCATGGTGCGCCTGTTAAGCAACTGTAACTCTTATTCACTGTGCTAAAAGTTTTGGGGCTACTCTGGTGGTTTTGTGCTGTATCATCCGAGCTGAGCTTAAACTACATTTCCCTGAATTTCTTCCTCTGAATGGTTCTGGGATAAGATTTGTCACAAGAGACACCTGCTCAATATTAAAAGGTAGAAGTGAAGGGGGAAGCCTACTTACACTTGGGAGAGCTGTGTGTTCACCAGCATTGTCCATGATCTGCTGGTTCACTTTGTTGGAGGGGCAGCAGGTATGTGTACAGCTCCTCCAGTTTTCAATGCATGTCCTTCTCCAAGTTCTCCAAATCCAAAGTCAGGTGCACTGATATCTCTGTGGAAAACTAACAATATACCCTGAGTCACCCACATCACTAAGACTGCAAATAGAAGAAAACATCAGGTTTCAGCTTGTCATCACCTTCCCCCATTTCACAACTGTCCCCTAGTCCTACTGACTTTTGAACTAATACTATACCCAGAGATTAGAGTCTGATGTACTTGGCATAACCAGCTCCCAGAATTGCATGAGATCTAATTCCTACAATAACCCCCTGATTCAGTATCACTTATAGTTATTCTGCTTCTCTGATCAAGCCCTAACTGATTGATAGATAGATCTCTTTCATCATCAAAGTCTACACTTTTTTAGGGAGAATATAATGATGGAAATGCTTAAGAAGAGACAAACCCATAATCTTCTAAAATCCTTCCTCTTGTTGTTTTTGTTAGGTGCCGTCAATCGGTATCCGACTCATAGCGACCCTCACAGGGTTTTCAATGGCTGAGTGCTTCGGGATTGCCTTGGGAGTGGATTTCCAGGCCCTTCTCCCATTTTTGCGGTGCTGGGAATTGAACTCAGGGCCTCAGAGACTGCAGCACAGTGCTCTACCCACTGAGCTAAATCCCAGCCCATCCTTCCTCTTAGTATGCATGTAATAGGTTCTTGCATAATTAATTCTCATTTCCCAATAGTACCAAACATTAATCTTCTTATTTCTCTTATGTTTCATTTTGTGTTTTCAGAGGTCCCCTTGAGTTACAGAGATGTTTATCATAGGTACCAGTGAGTTGCTCTCTTAGCAGTGCTGGTTAGGTGAACCACAAGAGCTGTTGGAGTGTTTGGAAATACGTAGACAGCTCTGTTACCATCCACAGGAGCAATATATGTCCCCATTAGTGGCAACTAATATACTGAAACCTTAAAAGTTCCTAATGTTTGGATCCCACCTCACCCTGCTCTGAGGCAGCCTTGTTCCAAGTAACTGCTCTTACATCCTTCACTTGAGTTTCAGGAACCCAAAGAGTTTGAAAGTAGAACTTCTCCTTTCCTGTGAGTGGCAGGTGGATTAATTCAGCTCTGACAAATCTCTTCTCAATAATGAAAATAAAGGACCATTGATTTGATTTCCTGAAATGGTCTGTCTCAGATAAGGATATTTTGGGCAGATTTATCTGGGAAGTCGATGATGTAAGAAGCAAAAAACATTACCCTATGCGTCCTATTGGGAGAAGAACCTGGCAACCCCCTCCCAAAAATCAATCTGCCATTGAAAACCCTATGAACAGCAAAGAAGCACTGACAATAGTGTTTTGCCTGTTGTACAGAGGGTCGCTATGATTCGGATACCGACTCGATGGTGCCTAACAACAACAAAACAACATGTGTTTTATAGCAGCAGTGTCCAAATGGAAGCCTTGTCCATCCATACTTGCTGTTTATATCCTAACTCAAAAGAGTTGTGATTTATGTTCAATTGGGAAGACAGATGTGAACTTGCTAAAAGAAGGAACATGAGTAAGAATGTGCCCATGTGCTTCAGCTATATAAGCAGTCTTCTGAAACTGTGAACAAATCATAGCTCTGGGTCTCCATTTCCTCATCTATAAAACAAGGGTTTGGTTAAGATGGCATGGAGGATCTGTCCAACTGTAACATCTGCAAATTCCGCGAAGCTATGTTTCTGGTGGATTGGCCTCAGATGCATTAGGTCTTGGTGGCTGCAGCAGAAGAGGACTTGAAGAGCCATGAAGACAATTTTGGGTAACATGCTGTCCCTCTCCAGGTCCTGAGTTATTGCTCTGACTCGCACTAATAGCCTGCCTGGACTTAGAAGTTGCCTGACTCTTGAGCTCTGCTCAGCATTTCTTTTTATGAAGACCATTTGAGTGTTTCTGTTATACATCTTGGTTGCCATGCAAACTTGGCTCACAGAAGGCTGAAACAAACCCCAAACACCTCCTTACATACTTGCTTTATGACATTTTATTTGAATGCCAATATAACAAGTTTATAGTAAATGGAGGATATGGCAGGAGACTAAAATAACACCATAGTCTTTGAACACTCTAATCTGAGCTTAATAATTTTAAGATTTTTAGACATTTGTAACTCAACCTATAGGCATAATCTAGTAGTAATGGTACTTGGGTAAAGATGTTATGCATGGAGCTCAAAAAGATTGTACTGGATCAAATAACACAGTGGTTCCAAAGGAAACTAAATCTTTTTAAACCCCTCAAACATCAGTTTAAACTGTTAACTTTAATTTTATTTTAAATTCATGTTAAAGTAATTGCATCAAGCTGGGATTAGGTACTGTCTCTAACTCTCCTTTTGCAAAGTTAACCATTTCATGTATTGAAAATACAAATATAGTTATTTAAGAGGGTAAAAGGTTAAAAATCAGCTAAAGGTTTCTGCCTACTGTGGCTTTTTATAAGCAATCACCTTGGGTATTTGATCCCCAGCATGGACATCAGTTACTCATCTGCTGAAAGATAAAAAAATCAAACTGAACAAATTACCAGGGGAGAAACCACGAAACAGTGCCCAAGTCCATGGAAAAAGTGACATTTTGGCCAGTACTTAGCCAAATGGCCATTTTACTATTCCTAAAGAATGAGTGTATTTGGAAATTGACTTGATGAAGTTTTTATGTCAAGAACTCTTAGAAGATGTAGCCTGATGAAGAAGAGCAAGCACTGGGAAGGGAGTGTCACAGACCAGAATTCTAGGGCTTACTCAGACACTCTCTATAATCCTAAGTTTAGAAAATTTATCTCTCTTGCTCTCAGAATCCTAAACTATAAAATTAGGGGTTAATAAAATCTCAAGGGTCCTGTCAAAACCTGATGTTCTGGAATTTTTCATTTAGCAAAGATCTCAGGAAGTGAGCAGCTACAAAGGGGATCGTCCGCGTGGAGCATATTAGAATGGCACTTTCCATGACTTCTTTTTCTCTTCTGGTGACTCCAAACATAGACACATCAGAAACTGCTGAGGAAGTGCCCAGGTATTCTGACTTGGGAAGTCTCAGGCTTTTGTGTCATTTTGTAGAAAAAAATAGAGAAAGAAAAGAAAGTCTATAATTCCACTTTTTCTTGGCAAAAGAATACTCCAGATTCTCGTTTACAAGGGGACACTGCACTGTCAGGAAGGGCTAAGATCCTCAATCAGAAGATCTACTGCTGAGTTTACTAAACTCTGTACCAGAAGATGGTCCAGCAAGAACAGTGCCTGTGGCTCAGCTTTGACATGGATTCACTAAGGTCAGGTCTGGGTGGGTAGAGTGCAGCCAACAGACAGGCCAAGAATGCAGTTAAAAAGTCAGGGATGCAGAAAAGTCAGGGATGAAGGGTCAAGGAATAGCCCAAATATGAATAGAGGAGCAGTTCATGACCTTCACCGTTTGAGACCAGCCCCAATGCAGATGTTCTTACTAACAGCCAGAGTCCCTTGCTTCCACCATACATCTCATTCTGTTGGCCCTGATGGTACAGTGTAGATGACTGAGTTATGGCCCAGAAAGGAGTTAGAGCACCTATGTCTACCCTCCATCATTCCAAGTACTGAAGAAGCATCTACCTGCACTGGACAAAAAACACTCCTTGGAAAACAAATATCTATCATTGTAGTCAGAAGCATCCCACCTGGTTATCTTCTGCACTCTTAAAATTTTAGTCTCCAGATGTAATCTGAGAGCTTCATGGCTTCTCTGATGCTATACTTTGTGCAGAATCCAAAGTATGTGATTTTTTCTAAACAATAAGAATTTGAATTGGTAACTTTTCCATGTTGTGACTTTCAACTTTATTTTCCTAAATAACTTTTATTCTGCTAAATATAAAACAAAGTTACCTGTTGAGTGACTTCAACATTTTTTGAACTTGTGTATATGTAAATATAAATAATATAAATATGTAATAAGCGAAGTTTTAAAACATAAAAATAAAATAAAATTTTAAAAGATGATTATCATGACATTTTAAAAACTGACTATCTACTTCAATAAGGCCTTACTTGGGCAGGGAAAAAAGTACAATTATTAGAATTAAGAATTATTTAGGTTTATATAATTAAGTATAATAATTTACTATAGTTAAACTCTTCTTCCTTTGATAAAATAGTTAATACTTATCCCCAAAATTATATCCTTGAATTTCTCATGAGTTTGTTTTAATTTTGGCTCATGATGTAGAGTCCGGACTTAGATAATGCTTTCCTGTATGAATCCCTGTGATGAAGACACCACAAGACATCACTTAAACAAAGAATGATTACTTTAAGCGAATTTGTGGATTCCTTTATTTTATTTCTATTGTAGAAATTAGATGTTATAGGGTCTTTAAATATTTTATACACCCTCTACAGAATAGAGTTCTAGAAAAGTGATGATTCTTTCTAAAAACAACAAATGTTTCAGGCTTTGCCAGAAAATGATTCAGCATTTCATAAGCTGAGTTTTGAGTAAAGGGTGGGTATGAGGAAAGGAGGAAATGGTGCCCTCACAGGCCCCTAAATCTAACTGGGAATACAAGAAGCAATCAAGAAACTGTATGTTAGTCAGCTTTTGCATCAATGTAACAAAACACCTGACAGACACTTTAAGGAGGAAAGATTTATCTTCTCTGGTGGTTTTAGGGGATTTCAGTCTATGTTGGCAGGAAGGCATGGCTGGGGGACTGGCAGCAGAGCCTGTGGCAGAGGACAGATATTCAGTATCACGGCAAATTAGGAGGGAAGAGAAAGACTGGAACCAGCCCGGTAAAAACCTTCCAAGCCCTGCCCCCTAGGATCTGTGTCTACCAGCTAGCTCCTACCACCTAAGAGTTCGACAGCCTCCCAAAACAGCGCCACCTGTTGGAAACGAAGCATTTAAACACAAGCCTTGGGGACCATTTTATGTTGAAACCATGGTGGTAATGTTGGGTGCCATGAGTCAGATCCAACTTGTAATGACCCTATGAACAACAGAATGGAATGCTACTCAACACTGCCATGCACATGATCTTTTTATGTTTGCGCCCAATGTTGCAGTCACTGTTTCTTCTCCTTTCGAGTCATGCTTCATCAGCAAAAAGAGGAACCAAGGGCTCTACTCCATGCCCATCATTAAGGTCCACTTTACTTTGAGGAGGCAACTCTTCCCCAGTTGTTTCTACAATGCCTTCCACCCTGGGGGGCTCATTTTCTAGTATTATATTTGACAGTGCTTCTCTGCTATTCATAAGGTTTTCTTTTTTTTTTTTTTTTTTTTTTTTTTGCGGTACTGGGGGTTGGACCCAGGGCCTCGTGCCTGCATGCTCTGCAAGTGCTGGACCACTGAGCTATGCCCCCAGCCCATTTTATAGTTTTTGAAACAGGGTCTCACTAAGTTACTCAGACTCCCTCTGGTCTCGAACTTGTGATCCTCCTGCCTCCGCCTCCTGAGCCGCTGGGATTACAGGCCTGCTAAGGTTTTCAATGGTTAATTGTTTTGGGAGTGGGCTGCCAGATCCTTCTCTCTAATATGTCTTAGTCTGGAAGCTCAGATGAAACCTGTCCGCCATGGGAGACCCTGTTTGTATCTGAAATACCAGTGGCATAGCTTACAGCATCACAGCAGCATGTAAGCTCCCACAGCATGACATGCTGAGAGACAAAAGGGGGATTGAAACCATAATGAACAGTAAAACCTAAGAGAGGATCAAGGGCAACCAATAGACAGGGAGGCCAAGAATGCAGTAGAGAAGTCAGGGCTGAAAGAACACTAAGGTAGGGAAAGACACTAATTGATATTCCTTTCAAAAGGTGTGATGGGACAGCTTCTGTTTCCCTAGCCCCCCAAAAACAGTGTTTTAGAATTCTCTTCATTTTCTCCCCACTTTCCAGGAGATAAGACAAAGGGGTAGAGGATTGTGGTGATTTATGTGTTAACTTGACTGGGTCAGAAGTTTCCCAGAAATTTGATAAATTTTTTTCTAGATGTGTCTTTGTGATTTTTTGGAATAAAATTAATATTGAATCCATAAACTGAGTAAAGCAGAATGTCTTCCCTTACATGGATAGTCCTCATCCAATTAATTCAGACCCAAATGGAACTAAAAGGTGGAGTAAGAGGAACTGCCTCCCATCTGCTCAAGCTGGGACATTGGTCTTTTCTCGCCTTCAGCCTCAAACTTAGAAGTTGGCTCTTTTCAATTCCAAGCCTGTGGCTTTGGGGCTGAAACAGCACCCTCAATTCTCTTAGTGTTCAGGCTTTGAGACTTTGACTTAAATGACACCATTGGCTCTCCTGGGCCTTCAGCCTGAAGACTACAGACTTCAGGATTTGCTAGTCTCCATAACTGTGTGAGCCAATCCCTTATTATGAGAAAACATTTGTTCTGTTTCTCTAGAGAATGCTGACAATTCAGGGATCTTTCCTCTAGTTTATCAATGTCCAAATTATATTTCTGGTACTTGGCCAAAGGGGACCCCCCCCCCAAAAAAAACCAGAAACAGAAACAAAATGTGAGGGGCAAAAGAGCATCTGCATTTGCAAACAGGTGCCTGATCCCAGCATCGAATGCGCCTTTCAAACTCCTATGGATGGTTTCCATCATACTTTTCTGCTGTACTTGGGCGTTGAACCCAGTACCTTGCACATATTTTACAAGTGCTCTACCACTGTGCTGCTCCCCATCCCATTTTAAAATATATATAGTTTTTATTTTGGGAAAAAGTCTAAGTTACAAAGGATGCCTCTGGCCTCTCACTTGCAATCCTCCTGCCTCCACCTCCTGAGTCACTGGGATTATAGGCATCCAGCACAGCCCTCAGCCATCATACTTTTCTTAACAGTTGCTGCCCTGGGCCTCCAGCATTAATGGCTTAGAGGATGTGACCATTTCCCCCACTGTGAACTCACAGGCTGGTGTCAGGCAGGGTCCACAGCCCCACCAAGAGCTGCTCAGATCCCTCTTCCTAGCCATCTGGAGGTAGTTTGGAGCTATTCAAAGGGGTCAGCTGTCTAATTTTGACAAGCATTCCTCTTATTTCTCCTGCCTCTCTGAGGTCACATACTGTCCTCATGCTACCGTTGGTCTCCCCTTACATTCCCTACTTCACTTGAAGGACTTCACCCAAAATTTCATGAGGGCTTCAAATGTCCCCTCTGAAATTCAGGTTGAAGCCTAATCTCTAACCAATGGTATTAAGAGGTGTGGCCTGTGGGAGGCAGTTATTTTATAATTATGAAAGGGTTGTAGGGAACTAGCTAAGATTCTTTTGCCTACTGTTCCTTCTACTTTATGAGGACACAATGTTTGTCCCCTCTGTAGGATACAGCAACATCATGCCATCTTGCAAGAACAGCCCTTGCTAAAGACCGATTTTGGTGGTGTCTTGATACTGGACTTCCCAGAACTGATAAATTTCTGTTATTTGTAAAGTACCCAGGCTGTGGTATTTTGTTAGTGCAGTATGAATGGACGAAGACAGATAGCAATGCAAGGGTGGACACTCCCAAGTTCTCCTAGTGGCACAAGCCAGAACCTTACCAAGCCTTTGGCATCTTTACCATCCAACTGTTCCCATAGATAGAATCCTTCCTAGGAGGAACCTAAGCTCCTCAGCCCAGAAGGATCTCCCTCCAGGTTCAGCTCCTAGGTAGAGGATGCCAGTGGCTCTCAATCATTTGCCATAGAGCCTATGACAGGGGTGCATACCTCAGGCAATGTATTTACACACCAATCAAAAAGGATAGCCATTTATAGAGAAACCATCAGTTATAAGAGAGTCAGCTCCCAGTGGTTCAAAGAACTCATTTGGTCAATCAAGGTAGAACTAGGTTTGAAAGAGCCTGAAGTTTATATAACTTGTAGGACCCTCTTAATGAAAATGAACCCAAAATTTCAAAAACGAATTTAGACAGGAAAATGAATATTTATGTGGAAGGAGAAAAAAAATAGAATTACTTATTTTTAAAAGGTGACAAATGTCATACATATTACAAAATACAGGGAGATAATAATGTTTTAAATAACCTATTGCCTGACACTTTACCTTAATGGATTTTCCCTACATATTTAGGCTGCATATTCTTTGATCACCTTTTATGTAAGAAAAAGTTTTAACATGAGCATCATGGCACACACCTGTAATCCCAGTGGCTCAGGAGACTGACACAGGAGGATTATAAATTCGAGGCTAGAAGCAGGATGTGTAACTTAGCTAGACCCTGTCCCAAAAATAAAAAAAATTAAAAAGGGGCTAGGAATGCAGTTCAGTGGTAGGGTACTTTCCTAATATGCATAAGGCCCTGGGTTCAACCCAACAGTAACAGAGAAGAAGAAGAGGAAGAGGAAGGAAGAAGAAGAAGGAGGAGGAGGAGGAGGAAGAACTAGGAGGAGAAGGAAGAAGATAATTATACCAAAAAAAGATAATTTAGTCTTCCCTCTAACATGATTGATTAAAAATTATTTATGTTTATCACTGATAGTTTAGCATCTTTACTTCATTCTTGTACTTGCTATTGGTAGTATTTCAAATTTTTAAGATTTAGAAAAATCACTGTCAAGTGTCTACCATATAAGAACTATGAGATTTGGAAGAATTTCTCATAGACTAGCTTCTAGCTCCATGCAGGTCAATTTTTGCTTTACTCACTTACTCCTGGTGGTGGTGGCTCAAAACATATGCATGTCCCAATAATGTCTCTGGTCTGTACTTCCATGTAATGGTGTCTGGTCATTATGCAAAGCAGATGTAGGAGTCTTTCTGGAAGACTTCCCTTCAAGAAGAAAGGTGTGACCTACAGAAAATAAGACTGGAAAGAGACAATGATCTTAACTAATCTCAGTTTGACATATTTTTCAAAATGTACCAAAATATAAAACAATATTGGACACCACGGGGGCCCATCTCAGGGGCCTGGACATGGGAGGGGATTGACACTTATGCCTTGTCAGTTTGTTGTAAATCTCTCCCTAGACAGTCCTCAGACCTCTGTTCTTGGGCCTTTTATTAGTCTTCCTTATTTGTATCCTGTGTTCCTGAATTCAATGTCCCTTTGTCCAAGAAGACCCTCCCTGAAACCCCAAGACCAAAATAAGGGCTTTCCCTGTCCTCCAATGGCAGCCTGTGCTCCCCTCCTTTGTAATTCATGCCACTCTACATAGCAATGCCTGTCTACCAGCTTCACTCCCCCAGTGGGCTGGAGACTCCATAGGGACAAGGATAGTGTCTCCCTCACCACTGCACCTCCTGGCACCACACAGTGCCTTGGTCAGTCCAGGGTGTCATGATGATACCAGGGACTTAGGCAACACTTATTGTGACTTATAGCCTGGAGGCTGGAAATCTAAGATCAAGGTGCCAGGATGGTTGGGTCGGATGAGGGCTTCTGCTTGTCTAGAAGATGGTCACCATCTCACTGTGTGCCATATATCACATAGCCTTTCAACAGTGTGCATGTATACGGAGAGGGAGAGAGAGTGGGAGGGGGGGAACTATCTGGTATCTCTCATAATGACATGAATCCCATGATGAAGGCCCAACCTTCATCTAAACCAAATCATCTCCTGCTATGGTTTGGATGTGCTTTGTCCCTGCCAAAATTCATGATGACAGGGTCATGACTATCCTGTGAAGGGATTTATTCTGTGTCACAGAGTGGGTCAGGCCCCCAGTGGAGGATTAGTGCCCATCAGAGCTGTTATGAAAGAGCCAGCCAGCCTGGCCCCTCCCACTTTCTTGCTTCTTCTCTTGCAATGTGACTTTTCTCTTGCGCACCTCCCACTTCCACTGTCTGCTTCTCCACCATGTTGTAATGTGTCCAGAGGGCTCTTGCCTGATGCCAGCACCATGCTGTTTGGATTTTGTAGCCCCCAGGATTATGAGCCAAAGAAACCTCTTTTCTTTATACCTTGAAATTCTATTATAGAAATGCAAAATGGACTAGGGCATTCTCCAATGGACCCACCTCCAAATATTATCACATTGGGAGTTAAGGCTTCAATATGAATTGGGGGAGCACAATTCAGTCCATAGTATAGCATACCTAGTACCCAGTGATACTTGCTAACTGTACATTGAACAAATGCAAGAATGAGCGTTTGCTCTAGTTGTTCCCAGGATTTAGTCACCACACTGATGTTCCTTTGGTCTCAGGTTCCTTTGATGAATGCTTTGCAGTGACTACCCATTTCATCCATACTTAGACCTCTACCTGTGATGTTCATTTTTCCCAGTCTATTTAGCTTTTTGAAATCACTTCCTGCCTCCTGTTACCACCTCCTCCTAAAGGCAGCCAGGGCCTATGAAATAAAAACTTCTACAGTGCTTCCTTTCTAATCACTGCCCTTTGCTCTTGTATGCTTTTTAGTCTTCACGGTATTTCCACATAGATGTCATCTGATCCTCCCTGTAAAACTGGAGCTGTTGCATGGCAAGGATTATTATTTTTTTCCCATTTTGTAACAGAGGAAGAGACAAGAGAAAGAGCAGACAGGAAAAGAAGAGAAGATGAAGGAGATGAGAGAAGAGGACAATTCACCAAGTTGAAATGATGTAGCCAGTTTTGCAAAGGGACCTGAGACCAGCATGTGCACTTTACAAATCCTAACCCAGCACTCTTAGCTCTAACCTGCCCTTTTAAGACAATGTAACAGTGCTAAAAGGGGCACATTCACCTTCTGAGCTTTGAGAGAGAGGCCTAGAAGCAAAATGGTTGCTGAAGCTTTCTGGAGGAGGTGGGATGTGGTTGGTCCCTAAAGCTTGGACAGAATCTGAATAGGACACAGCCCTGAGATAATGGGACAGGCAAACACTGAGAGAATGTTAAAATGCCCACTGGGCACCCATCACCTGCACCTATCACCTTGCCTTTCCAAGAGAGGAACTCACAGTAGATCAGAATTGCAGACAAGCCAGAGTGCAGAGTGCACTTTCAAGTGAACAGATGCTTAGAGTGTGGTACTTGTCTCTGCACTGAAGCAGCAGGTCAATAGTGCAAGTGTATTCTAGGCATTTCGTGGAGTTGCCAGAAGTGTTCAAGGTGCAGGTTGCTCATTCTGTGTCGGCCCACAGCTGTAGCCTGCCCATGTATCTCAGGGGAAGATGGAGAAACACAACCTGCAAGGACAGTTGAGGCTCCCGCAGGAGCATGGAATAGCCTACAAGTACGTGAACATTTTCCACCCCATTGGGAAATACCCCTAAACCTCTGCCTCACTGCTTTCCTGGTACAAGAGCTAATAAATCTGCACACTCAGCTTAAACCTAGTGCCAGGGCTCATAATGGAATGATTACATGTGTTTTGTGTGTCAGAGACCTGACAGAAAGATTATACAGCACAGTGAAGCCGTCTTTGGGGTTTTGGCAGAGGAAGAAGGAGATAAATTTGTGTCCAGGGGAGAAAAAAAATGGCAGCCCATGGAATTGCTGCCTTGATGTCACTCAATCATTCAGCAAAAATGTATTAAGTTTAGGTCAACAACCATTTATCAAGTGCCTCCTGCGTGGAAGGCATTGTGTTACGCAGTGTGAGCACTGAGGTGCACGAGACACATCATTTATCCTTGGAGCTTATGGAGAAGTCCACTAGAAAGGACAGGCACATAAGAGATGGTTTCAGCTTAATGTGGCAAGTGCAATGATAGGAACTGTGACAGAGGACAGTGGTGGCACAGAGAGAAGTACATCCCCCTCAGCCTGGGGTCTCAGAAGAAGCTTATGAAGAAGGAGGTAGAGGAATGTAAAAGTTAAATAGGAGAGGCAAGCCCTAAGTTGAGAAAACACCATGAACACAAGTACAGAAGTGGAGAAGATCCTGGTACCTATGAGTCTGAGAGGGAGAGGAAGGAAGTGAAGGGCTGTGAGCATAAAGAAATGAACTAGAAGAAGATTGGAATTACTAGACCAGGAAAGAAAATTGATAAGTTCTGAAAAAGAGTCAAGGAAAAGTACAGATAGTTCTATTGAGGATCTTACCAATTGGCCAAATGGACACGTTCAAGATGCCTTTAAAGTTATAATAATATAAGATGTCCTTACAAAAGACACTAATCATATCAGTAAGTTGTTATTAGGTACCATCCAGTTGGGTCTGACTCATAGTGACCCTATGTACAACAGAGCAAAACACTACCTGACACTGTGGCATGCCCAGCTCTATGTCAGTGCTTCTCTGCTATTCATAGGGTTTTTGATGGCTGATTGTTTTAGGAGTGGGCTGCCAAGTCCTTAACACCCAGTATTCCCAGGCAGTCTTCCATCCAAGGACTACCAGGCCTGACCCTGCTTAGCTTCTGAGATCTGATTGATCTGAGATTGGATGCCAGGGTGGTGTGGCTGTAGGCATCAGTAAGTGGCAAATGCAAGTGAGTGGGATAATTGCATGACGTGGGTTGGTGAGAACAGAAGACACTAGCTGGAGAAGGATTCAGAGAGGCATCAATACCTGAGCAGAAGAGCAGAGGCTGTATGAGCAGGTCAAGCGGAAGAGGAAGTCAACTAGGTGAAGAGAACACTTTGTCAAGGAGTCAGAGGTTCCATCAATTGTAGCCACTTTAATATTACATAGGAGCCAAGCCCATAGGGTAAAAGTTTTCAAAATAAAAATTAGGGTCTTTTCATCTAAAACATTCTAAGTGGGAGAAGTCTCTTCCTAAAAGGTAGCCTGGGAAGGGAACACGTAGATAGCACTCATGGGCTGATTACAGGGGAAGGAATTATAAGGAAGATGGAGAGGGCAATGCTCATGCACCCCAACACCAAGCCATGTTCAAGAAGGCCCTCTTTTTAAGCAGTCAAGGGGAGCACTCTGTTCCAAAGGGGAGAATACAACTGTGGCTCTGGATTAAAGAGAAAATACAGAAGTCTACAGCAAGAAGCCTAATAGATACAGGTGACCAAAGTCTTTCCCCCATGGCCTATTAGTGGAAACAACCATACTTAAAGTGATCTTCCAGTTGATCAGCAAAACCAGGACAATTGTGTCTGGGACAAATGATAAATAAGATAAGATGCCAGGAAAACAAGGGTGAATGGCAATTATCACAGCAAACTGGGACATATAGTCTCTGTAACAGTCAGGGTCCAACCAGAATAACAGAAGCCATGCTGGGCATGTCAACAGATAGAATTTTGTGTGTGTGTGTGTGCTGGGGGTTGAACCCAGGGCCTCGCGCCTGCATGCTTTGTAAGTGCTGGACCACTGAGCTGCACCCCCAACCCTTTTTTTTTTTTTTTTACTCTTTGAGACAGGGTCTGACTAAGTTATGCAGACTGCCTCTGGTCTCGAACTTGTGATCCTCCTGCCTCTGCCTCCCGAGCCACTGGGATTATAGGCGTGAGCCACAGTGCCTGGCTCAATAGTAGATAAAATGGGTTGAAGGGGTGAGTCTGAGAAAGCACCATGGGGGCCCTAGAGTAAAGGTGGGGAAATAAAAGCCCAGGTTGGAATTATGAGAACCTAAAATCTTAGAGGGCTGGGATTTAGCTCAGTTGGTAGAGCACTGCTCTGCAGTCTCTGAGGTCCTGAGTTAGATTCCCAGCACCGCAAAATGGGAGAAGGACGTGGCAACCCACTCCTGAGGCAATCCTGAAACAATCAGCCATTGAAAACCCTATGAGGGTCACTATGAGTCGGACTCGACCCGAGGGCACCTAACCTAACAGCAAA
Organism: Pedetes capensis; assembly: GCA_007922755.1. Lineage (NCBI taxonomy): Eukaryota > Metazoa > Chordata > Mammalia > Rodentia > Pedetidae > Pedetes > Pedetes capensis. The sequence continues at coordinate 32,715 of VMDO01003816.1, forward strand.
ATCTTAGAGCCTGCAGCAATAGCTCTGTGGCGCCTAATCCCTTCAGATCTTGGAAGCTAAACAGGGTCCAGCCTGGTTAGTACTTGGATGGGAGACCACCTGGGAACACCAGATACTGTAGGATTGGGGAGAAGGATCCAGCAACCCACTCTCAAAGATCAATCCACCATTGAAAACCCTATGAATAGCAGCGAAGCACTAATGGTAGTGTTTTACCTGTTGTACGTAGGGTCGCTATGAGTTGGACACTGACTCAATAGCACCTAACAACAATAACAACAACAAAATCTTAGAGGATGGGCCCAGCAAAGAGAGCTGGACTCAGCCTTTGGAAGAGAGAACTTTTGTAAGTGGTTCTGGTAGGTTCAGAGCTCAGAATAGGAAGTCTTTGGAGGAAAGACGAAGCTCTCTGCCACAGGGCATTGTCTAGGCAGTGACAGTATCTTCCCAGGGCGTGATGAGTCTGCTCTGGGTGTGCTGGAAGAAGTTGGGGACAAGAACTTTCTGGTGATGCAGAGTGAAGGGCCATTGCCAAGGGCGCTGCTGACAGAAAGGAAAGCAAACTGCCTCCCAGTCTCACCCCATACCCTGACTGCAAAGTCTAACTGAAAGCCAACAGAGGAAGACTGCAGTTTGCCAGCCTCCCAGCCCTGAAGTACGGTGCAGAGTGGAGAAAGTTGGCTTGGGAACTGAGCAACGCTGCTGGAATAAGAGGCACGTTCACTCTGATTATACTTGTATCATCGAGTTTAGAAACTGTCCGAACTTGAGGAGGAAATGGTCCCCCAAGACTGCTCAGACTCCAGAAGCGACCAAAAAAAATTATAAAAATAAAAAATAAAAACCACAGTCTGTTCCCTGAAGAAGAAGGAAAGAGTGTGTCAGTTATGCGCTTTATGCCAAGAGCTTTACAAATGCTGGTTCATCAATCACAGCAATCCCATAGAACAGGTGTTCTTCCTGTTTTACACAGGAGGAAATGGGAGCTTCAAGTGGTTAAGCAGCTCGCTGAGACCAAATAGCTGGTAAGAGACAAGGTCTGGACAAGGAGCTGTGTGGTTCCAAAGCCCAGCTCTTTCCACTGCCTCTTGCTCTGCAAGGAGGAAGTTGCTTGTTCAAGGCCAGAGGATGGAAGGACAGTGGCTGGAGGGCTCCTCCAGACCCAGGGCCAAATAACCTCTGCTGACCACTGGCCCCTTGAATGCTCAGGCCCAGGAGGGCATTGGTCCTTTGAGATTCCCTGCAGCCACACTCAACACCTAATGATTTACTCAGGCCAAATGTGGCCTGGCTCCCCTGGGAGGCAGCCAGGACTTAGTCTGAATGAGCTCGCCACCTCTTGGAGGAATCATCGCGCTGCAGCCACCCACAGCTCTGCTGTGTTCCGTGGGGAGAGCGTTTGTGTCTGGGGCTCCCTCCGTGTGTTTGTGTGTCTTATAAATCCAACCTTTCTCAACAGGATGACATTCTTGGGTAACAGGCCATTCATCCAGACAGCCAAAAGTTGCAAAGGCAAGCGTTACTTTTTGGCTGAAGTGAAGCTCCGGTCTTAGCTGAAGATGGAAGCAAATTGTCATCGTAGTTTCTGGAAACGCTGATGCTGAGATGGGACCTCACCGAGGAATTCACCAAAGCCCACAGGAACAGAGAAGATAAACGCTACCAGGCAACTGCAACTTGAGCAAAATTCAAAAACAATAGAATGTCGACTCAAGATCATAGAACGCCATGGCGAGTGTGACAGAAGGCAAGGGCAGCGACTTGGTCCTGAGGCAAAATGTGTGTAATGGACGATGGCACTACAAACGCTGCTTTGAAAGACGCCCAGAGGAAGGAGGCAGAGTTGGCCCTGCCTGCGCTGGACCTCCAGCTCATCACTGAGGAAGAGGCAAACGCAGCCCGCGGTTTGGCAACCTGCCCTCCCCGAATGCCTGTTCCAGCCTTCACGGGGTTTCCTGAGCAGCTCGAGAAGGCCAGGTATGGGTTTCGCTTGTCATGTCAGCGTTCTCCCAGAGACGGCTTTGGGGCCCTTTTGGAAAGTGACTTGGCTGGAGCCACACTCCTGCCAGCGTGGCAGCTGTTACCACTTAGCCCGGGAACATCTGGCCTGAAGATTGCAGTAAAAGTGACACTTGTCTACAGAGGAAAAATGTTGAAGTATACATTTTGGACATGAAGAAATAAGTAATGACATTTAATGTTTTCATAAAGCTGCTACACTGAGCAGCAGTCATCCCAACCCAGGCCCAGGCGTGGCAGCGTCTGCAGGGCCCCTAGTCCCTGCACGTCTGCGAAGGGTCCCATAGGACGGAGCATCGGCACCTGCATGCGGGCTTTGTCCTCTGAAGACCTAGAACAAAGGGAGGCCCTTGGCAAGGTCCCTCCCTTCAAGACTTAAATCACATAGTTAGGGAGTGAGCAAAACATCAAGAACACCCACCAGGGGCCCAGAAAGCTGACTTTGCGTTGCAGCCATGTTACTGGGTACATCGTATTTCCATGGGCAAATTTCTCATTTAGAAATGGGAGTGTCAGTAAGTTTCAGGTCCCTCTAACATTTTATACTTGAGAGTGTTTGAAAATCGAGGCATTCCGCCATTTCTATATCAGTCCTATCGGCTAAAAATGACCTCTTTCCAGACTCTGTTCTTAAAAGACACAACCCCTTTATAGGGTGATGCTTGTTACCCCTCCAAGCTCCAAATAAGGGACAGGGTCAGACAGTTCCAAGCTGAAAGCATCTAGTTTCTGAGAAGAAGACACACCTCCAGGGGAAGAGCGTTCCTCCAGACCTTGCACCAATCCTGTGCTGCCCTACAGATGTTTCACACAGCTGGATGCCTGTCAGGGTTCATCTCAGGCCTGGCTGAGGTCAAAGACTTGCCCTGACACCAGGTGGGTATTGGGGATCCACAGGACAGGGTTGGTGTGGTGGCCGGAGGTGCCAAAGAAGGACCTCGGGAGACCTTCTAGGGAAAGCAAGAGAGGGAAAGTTTATTAGGCTACTACCCAAGTGAGGGGCAACCAGCAAGCAGTCCCTGGCAAGTGCTAGCTCAAAGCCTGCAGCATAGAATGCTGCAGGCTCAGTGATGGTACAGTTCTGTTCTTAAAGCTATAGCTACAAGCTATAGATGTTTCACTGGGCTGGAGGTCTAGGAGTCTTGACTGTTGAAGCTCGCCTTCTCTGCCTCCCTCCTTCCCAAGGATGGGGAGGATTAGGAGGCTCTTCGTGAGTTGCTTGTAGCCTTTGGAGCTTCAGGGCCCCTGGTCTTGACTGGTTGGCTTGCTACGAGATCTTCCACAGGATTGGGAAGTGCTGGATCAAGGTGATGGGGTCCGGATAGCAGTTGAAGGACGGAGAAAGGTGAAGGGGTGAAGTGGGGTCCAGGAGCCTGTTTATATAGACTCCTGGAAAGGGGTGTGTCCTGGGGAAGCCAATCAGGAGACATTCCTAGCAGGTATGACAGTTTACCTGTCATACCTGTCAGGTAGGGGCAGTTATTTAAATGGGGTGATTTGGGGATGCAATGGGGATTGGTAGGTAAGGTGGGTAAGGGTCCAGTCAGGTAGGGTACCTTAGGAGCCAATCAGGGGGCCAGGGGTAGCCAATCAAATAGAGGTGGTTGGGACAGGGTCAGGCTGGTTAGGGGCCATCTTTATTCACTTGATGGGAGGCATAGGAGTGAGTGAGTGGAATGTGGTCCTGGGGTCACCTAGAGTTCAGTCCCTCAGGCTAGTCTGAGGGACCCTATTCATGGGATGCTTTTAAAAATCCTCAACTGATGCCCAGCACTTGGCCTCAGGCTTAAGCATTTTCTGCATTTGATTATAAAGAAGAGGTCGAAGACAAAATGAAGCACTCTTGTTGTAGCTGACTTTTTGGTTGGTAGAATGGCAACTGGTGATGATAAAGTGGCCACAGTAATCTTGGCAGAGATTTGGATAGTCAGAGAGGGCATCAACCCTTTGCATAATTTTAACATTGCTTATTATCCATGCCTTTTGGATATAAAAATGTTACCTGTGCCCAGATATACAGAAATGGAGTATTATTAATACACAAATATCATTAATGACATGTATGTTACCGTGTAAGTGTGAGCCTCTACTAAAGAGGATCTGTGAGTCCCTCCTTATTTCCTCTTTCCTTAGGAGATGGGAGAGAAAGGCACATGTGATTGCTCCCCAAATACCATCAGGCTCAGCTACCTCCCTCATTACCCATGAAAGCAACCTCTGAAGCCTGCCCTTTCTTATGGAGCAACTACTTGATATTCTCAGTGACTCTCTGCTCAGACACTCTGACCTCAGGTGCCAGGAGAGGGGAGTGACCACACGGAAGAGCCAGAGTCAGATTGTTGAACAAAGCTGAACTTTTTATCAGGTCAAAGCAGAAGTGACAGCAGACTTAGAATTTGTGCGTTCATAGGGCACGGTGGATTGGTGTTGCAACTTTTCTTGATTTTTCTAAGCTTTGGTCTGTACACTTTTGGTTTTATTTTGTAGGTTCTTCCTTTTGTTCTAGAAGCTGAGATTAAAGCACAGATGCTGAGCAGGGATAATGCATGGGCCTGGGATCAGAATAATGTGCCTTGCAGAACATTTATATGCCTATCTATAGGGGTCTTGTCTAAATGTAGAGATCTTGTTAAAATGCAGATTCATGGTCAGTAGGTCTAGGTCAAGTTTCTGGATTTCTAGCAAGTTTCCACGTAATGTCAATGTCACCAGCTGGCCACACTAAGAAGCCAGGGTGCTATCATAAGGAACTTGCTTTGGAAGCAAACATACCTCAGTTTAGGTCTTGGTTCCAGACTTACCTAGTTATATGACCTTAAGACAAGTTGTGTACCCTTTCTAAGCCACTCTCTCCTAACATATAAACTGAGAATAATCATCACATTGTACACTTCAGTTTGCTGAGAGAATTCACACAGTTCATGCAGGTCTGCAGAGCCTGCCAACCTCTCCAGGGGAGAGGGTTCTGGGAAGCTCTGCATCCAGTTGCTGGTCTCCGATGCTTCACTCCACTTCTAAGCCTCCATAGAGGAGTCTGGGACCAGCCACGGCAGGTCCTCGTCCTTTCTTCTTTGGTAATAAAACAGGAGTAACAGAATGATGCTTCCTGATGGGACCCCACAGGGTAGAGCCTTATTTGCCCCAGTGACTTTGGCTCCTTCATTCCCAATGTGACTCAGGTTGTATTAGGGCCATTTCTGTTGCACTTGGGGACCTGTATACATACTACCTAAGGAAATCCTTATAAACACCTCATAAACATTTCACGTGCATTACTTCATCTACACATAGACGTATATAGTGCTGCTCTGCACTTTCTGAGGACACAGGTTTGCTCTCCACCACCCCCAAAATGGGAGAAGGGTATGGCAGTCCATGCCCGAAAACAATCCTGAAGCAACCAGCCATTGAAAACCCTATGAGAGTTGCTGTGAGTCTGACCCAACTCAAGAACACCTAACAACATGTGGATATGATATATGGCTAAAATCAAAAGTACCCCTACAGAACAATTTATACTACTTTTCAAATTAATGTTGTTGCTGTTAGGTGCTGTCGAGTTGACTCTGACTCATGGCAACCCTATGTATGGCAGAACGAAACAATCCCCAATTCTCTGCCAGGCACAAAATCTTATTTATGCTTAAGGCCATTATTGCAGACATTGTGGGAATCCATCTAGTGGAGGGTTTTCCTTCGTTTTGTTGACCTGCCACTCTCCCAAACATGATGTCCTTCTCCAGGGATTGGTCCCTCCTGACTACATGTCCAAAATATGTAAGATGCAGTCTGGCCATTCTTGCTTCCAAGGAACACTCTGGTTGTATTTTCTCTAGGACAGATCTGTTGGTTCTTTTGACAGTCCAAGGTATATTCAATATTCGTCTCCAGCACCATAGTTCAAAAGCATGAGTTCTTTTTCTGTCTCTCTTGTTCAATGCCCAGGTTTCATAACCATATGATGCAACTGAAAATACCATGGCATGAGTCAGGTGCACCTTCATCTTCAATGTGACATCTTTACTTTTAAATAATTTAAAGAGATCTTTTGTTACAGCTTTTCCCAATGCAATGCATCTTTTGATTTCTTGACTGCTGCTTCCCCAGGTGTTGATTGTAGAACCAAATAAAGGACCACCTCAATCTTTTCTCCATTTATTGTAAAGTTGCATATTGAACCAGTTGTAAGGATTTTTGTTTTGTTGATGATTAGTCACAATCCATACTGAAGGCTGTGTTCTTTGATCTTCATCAGTAAATGTTTCAAATCCTCTTCACTTTCAGCAAGCAGAATTGTGTCATCTCCATAATGCAGGTTGTTAATGAGTCTTCCTCCAATCCTGATGCCACATTCTTCTTCATAAAGTCCAGCTTCTCAGATTATTTGCTCAGCATAGAAATTGAATAGATATGGTGAAAGTATATGGCCCTGATGCACACATTTCTCAACTTTAAACCAGGCAGTGTTTCCTTGTTCTATTCAAACAACTACCTCCTATTTCATTAATAGACATTTTGAAAGTGATATATTACCCAAACAAAATTAAAAATTACTGTAAAGACAAAAGAAAAACATTTTTAAAAGAAACTAATCTGTTGGCTAGTACCTAATGTCCTGACTTCAGATACCACAGGGGAATGGTCAGCTATCCTACGGTTCCATTTGGCTGTGTACACTGCTTCTGTAGAGACGATGTGAAGAACAACTGTCTACTCTATGAGAACATGTGGAATGTGCAAGGTGAATGGGCATTCCAAGGACTCCTCTCTTAGTTGGCAACATCTTCATTTCTCTTGCAGCTTCTGATAACACTTACATAGCAAACTACACAAAGGGAAGGAAAAAAATCCCATCAGTGACTTCACAGTCCTCTTGTCCCTGACTTTCTCTACAAATGTGATCAGCTTTCCAGCACCAAAGCTAACTCTTGCTGGCTTGAAACTGCACATACCCCATCTGTCCAATCTTTATGTGGACAGCTTAGTTCTTTGCTGGCCTTCTGGACCTCTGGATTCCCAAGGGAGTGCTCCTGCAGAAATGACATTTTTTCCCCTTGAATTGAGATGGGTAATTTCCCCAAACCTTGGATGATTCACTCCCTCGGATAAATCCTACATGTTGGCAGCAGGGGAACTTCCTAGATGATGTGATTGGCAACAAACTCATGCACCCCACCCCCAAATTGATCCTTGTTCTACTACTAGGCGGTGAAGTCTTAAAGTTTATGAGTTGAAAAGGCTTTTGATGAATATCAGGTCCAATCCTCTTCTTTTGTAGATAAAGAAGTTTTACAAGAAGAAATTCCTTCTCAAGTGAATGTAAGGCTTTACTGAAGAACCATGCCTTTGAATCTAGATAACTTTTTAATCCTCAGGATTCTCCTTAGCAAGACCCAGACACTTCTGGGCAGAGCCATACTTTGCCAGTGGATCTCGTCTTGGAATGTATGTGCCCTAAAGACCTCTGCTGTCAGAAATGTCTGAGGGGCTTTTTATTTTTTTAGAAAAAAAAAAAAGAAAGCAAACTCTCAGGGATTGTTCCCAGTCACCGTAGGGCTTGTAAATCAAAAGTATTAAGGATAGGGTTTGGGGATCTATATTTTGACAAACACTCTGAGTGACTAAGTTGCATAAGACTTTTGGCAAAGAATTTCATAAACCATTAGCACCTTAATTGTCAGATACCACCCTAGCAAGAGCTACCTGACTGATCTGCTCCTGAGCTGAGCTGCTAGATGTTAGCTCAGTTCTTCCTGTGCTCAGTGAGTGGTCCTTGTATTAGGTTAGCTAAGACTAACATATCTTATTGGGCTGGGATTTATCTCAGTTGGTAGAGCGCTGCTCTGCAGTCTCTGAGGTCCCCAGTTTGATTCCCAGCACCTCAAAAATGGGAGAAGGGTGAGGCAATCCACTCCTGAGGCAATCCTGAAACAACCAGCCATTGAAAACCCTATGAGGGTCGCTATGAGTTGGACCCGATTCCACAGCACCTAACAACAAAACAACAACAACATATCCTATGTCAGGCACCCTATTCTGGCACCTCAACCTCCCAGGTGCTTGGCTACCTGTTCAATACTCTGGACATTTAGAACCACACTCTTTAACTATCCATAAGGGCTTTGTGGCCTTTTGCAGCCTCCTTTGCCTATCTTCTCAGAAGATTGAGAATGAATAATCTACACTACAATGCACAGCTTGTTTCTCCTGAAATGTTTGTGACAGGCTGGAGTTTTGGCAAATCAAGTTATCCTTCCAAAAACTCTTTATTTGGAAGTGATAATAATACCTTAGTTTTAAGTTTTCTCTCCATTTCCTTATTGTTGACATTGTGATATGCAAACTAATGCCTAAAAATACCAAAAGAGCCCAACCATTAGTCATTTGGAGTGAAAAATCATGTGCTAATATACTATCCTTTCTGTATTTTGTATTTGCTCCAAGTATTTCAGTAAATGCTTTCTTCTGTAGTGGGAAGGTTCTCATTAGGGAACTGCATTCATGATTGGCAACTTAATTTGCCTGGAGTCACCTGGGCAAAGACAGAGCAATGGTAGGAGCCAGCATCCTAAGTACCTGCACCCACTTCCAGCTTACAGCACAGAAGAAAGGCACCTGTCCTTCATGGGAGGATAAAGTAAGGGAGGTAAAGCAAGGATGGCTAGACTATGTCTTACATATTTTGGACATGTAGTCAAGAGAGACCAGTCCCTGGAGAAAGACATCATGTTTAGGAGAGTGGCAGGTCAGGAAAAAAAAGAAAAAAAAAAGGAAAACCCTCCACCAGATGGATTGACACAGTGTCTGCGACAATGGGATTAAACATAAATAAGATCCTGTGCCTGGCACAGAATAGGGAAGTGTTTCAATCTTCTGTACATAGGGTCGATATGAGTTGGACTCCACTTGACAGCACCTAACAACAACAACAACAAAAACAGCAAAGTAAGGGACTATGGCTTCCTGTTTTCTGCAGATATTCCAGTGTATTGTGATGTGACAAAGATCGTCTCCTTTTCCAGATTCTAACTTCATAAGAATCAGAGAAATGAGAGATCCTCTAGCAGAAAGGGTGGTCACCTCCCAACTTGCAGGTCACTCTGGATTTGCTTCCTTGATGGAGCTTTCCAAGTTCCAATCCCCTGCCCACATCTCCCCAAAACTGGTGCTCAGGTTCAAATCACACTAGGTAGAGGAACAGTGTAGCATGTGGCAGGATACCTTCTGAGTTCCTAGGGGCAACAGCTTCTCTTCTACTTGGGCCAGCATTTTGGGAACCCAGATCTCCTCAAGGTGACAGTCTGGACTCAGGAAGCTCCCTGACATAAGTATTAAAGAGGCAGAGGTACCCAATCTCCTTCCATTCAGTCAGTATGGAGGTGAGGCACAGGCGGCTTTGAATTGTTTAGCAAGGTCTGGCAGTTATAATAATTCTTTGGAATGTCTAATGTGGGTCCACTCCCTGTGGACTCCTTAGTGCAAACTCTGGGAGAGGAATGGGAAGACCCTACCCCTTCATGGAACAAAGGAAGGGATGGGTGGCAGAAAGGACACAACCTTCCTCTAACAGCATGGAGCAAGGCAGAGTTGGTCTTTCTTTTTGCTTGTTTTCACTGCAGAGTTCACAATCCTTTGTTCCAAGGAGGGGGATAAGAGGTACCCATCTGTTTTGGAGGACATGAAGATTGCAAATGATTCCTCACTCAGGAACTTGATTTATGCAGTATGGCTTGAAGCAACCTCAATCTCAGCCTCTGTGTTCTATTAGAAACTCTGCTACTTCAGCTCAGATTTTCCAAGGGTGCTTGGAAGGAGTGTTGTAAGGACTATGGCTGGAGACAAGTGTGCTCAGCACAACCAAATCCCCAAGCTCCTGGCCATGTCTGAGACCCAGCGTTCACCCCTTGGTGAGAGGACTGATTAGACAGCCTGTTAACAGGTAGATTTTAGGGTTTCTCCTCTGGTCTCTATTCATAGGGCTAAAGTTTCGTGACAAGGAAACGACTTGGTCCCAATGAAATTCTCTATGGAAATTCTAAGGAGGAAAGGGATTAGCAAAGGTCAGGGAGGAAGGAGGAGATCAGAAGCATCAATTGTGTAGGGGGAACATTCATAGAAACAGACTCCCTCTTCATCCTGTGCTTCAGAAAGTCAGAATCCGAATCAGGGAAACATCGTCCAGACCTGCGCAGGAGCCAGGAAGGGAGGCCCTCGCGGGGGACCTGGGCCCTCTCCATCCCCAGCACCCTGGGAGAGAGGCGCGCTCCAGCCAGTGTGCAGGACGAAGAGAGGATGCCAGTAGAGCGTCGCTCCTCGTGTTTTACAGGACCAGAAGATAATGGCGGTAGACAGCTGGCTTTCAGATTTATTAGTATTATTATTAATTATTATTTTAAAATCACAAATCTGAGAGGTTTGAGACAAGGAAACAAACCCGTGGAGAGGGAATTCCTCTTCCGTCCGGTTTCTGGAAGACTGTGCTTAGTTTTAAAGGAGCAAAGGCAAACTTTGTAACCGAGAAAAGAAAATTTAAGAAAGGAAAACACCCAGGTAATACGAAATAGGGACAATTGGATTTGAGACTTTTCTGGGAAAGGGCACTGGGAGATGCTGCTTGCTCGCCAGCAGGGGGCACGTTTTCTTTAGGATTGCGTCCGGGAATTTCTCCTTAAAACCGCACAGACTTGCTCTGAGTCCCCTAGCCGGAAATCGCTCTGCAGATAATAACCCTCCAGTGTCTGGAAATGTTTAATTACCAGGAGCGCTCATTCCTCCAGCGCCGACCGCCAAGGCAGCCCGTCCGGGACGCAGTGCCTCAGGTGTGGTAGGTGATTATATATGCAGGGTTTCACCCCAGCTACACAGAATTCCGTTCAAATATCTTTTCTCCATCCTCCTCCGTTTATTAGACTGCGTCGTTTCTGATGTAGTTCCTTCCACCTTTGATGAAGGAAAATTTCAGTAACCTTATAACACCCATCTGTTATATATCAAAAATAATTCTGGCAACTCAAATCTATAAAAAAGGTAGAAATCCGCCATGCCTTTTTGCACACGTTTTATATTTGAACCTCACAACCTAAGGCGTTATCATTCCATTTTACGGACGACAGAAAGACCAGGGTTCATGCAATTCCCTGCGTGCATTAGCGTTTTCTACACATTTTTCTTCAAAACCGAAGGTAGATATACTCATATGTGTCTTGTTACATTTATTAAGCTACAAATAATTACAAAGCACTTAGGTGCTAATACAAAACTTACGAAACGGGAACTGCATGGAAAAGCAAAAGTCACTTTCCCTTTCAGTTTTGATACTGTAACTTGTCTGTCGCTGTCACAACAGTAAACATCCGCTCTTGCGTTCGCCTGGCATCTATCCTTTTCAGAATTCTCAATTGCTGGTACGTTTTCCGAAGTGGTTATTGCCTCAAATGTATGTGGAAATCTTGTCACCAACTCTCCTGCTTAAAACCTTTCCCCATCAAGCTAGATTTTGACCTGATTGACCGTAATGGTTCCAGAGGAACTATTGAGACCTTACAATCCATCATCTAAATAAATACAGAGGGACACCTAAATCTTCTGGTTATTTGAAAGCGCTTGTACATGTGTGGGTGGGTGGGTGAGTAGGAAGTTAATGAGTAGACCCCCAAAAGCCCACAAAGTAGTTACAAGAACGCTTGCTTTGGAAGCAAAAATTCGCAAATGTTAAGTAAATTCCACTTAATGAGGTCACTTTCGTGGGGGAGGGAGTTTGGAGAGGTGGGGTTCGTTTTAATTTTTTTAAATCCAAAGTCACTCAAAGCAATATAGGCCACGTTCTAGTTAATTTTCTGGAAGCTATTCAATTTTCACTCTGAAGCAGGCTGGGGCTCTTTCTTTCTCAGGGAACAGGGGTCCGGAGAGGGGCTGCAGCTGGGGCTGGAAGAGGCTCAGAGAGCGTGACCCAGACCTAGCGCCCCAGTTTTTACAGTGAGGACCCTTCCCAAGGGTGCCTAGTTCCAACGGAGCCTGGGACTCCTAGGCGGTCTGCGTTCTCCCGAACAGGCAGTGGCCGCGAGAGCCCTAGGGAGCCGCGTTCGCAGCCAGGTCTGGTCTGGCGCTGGAGCCGGCAGGCTCCTGGCTGCGCCCCGGGGGCGGTGGTGTGCGCTGGGTGGCGGAGTGCGCTGGACCTCAGGAATAAGATGAGCGCACAGACAGGAGTTCCGCTCGCCATCTTCAGGGGGCTCTTGGGCCAGACTACCGAGGGCATTTACCAAATTTGAAAAATGAGATACTCGAGTTCTAAACAAATCTAACCTCACCCCAAAGTGCCCTTGTCAGCTTTAGGAGTCCTGGATTGTGTCCCCTGCATTTCCATCCAAGCCGCGGACCGGGTGCTGCAGTGAGACCCAGTCCATGTTTAGTTTGACCAATTTCTCTTACATCGGCGGGGGGAAGGGATTCCACCAGTTGCTCTCCCTTGCAAGACCTACGGTGGGGTCCTTGGCTTCTGGGCTTCTTCCTGACAGCCCGTCCGGAGGGAAACAGGACTCTGGCTGGCCTCCAGGGGAGACGGAGGTCAAAGTTTGGGGGTCATTCACTTAGGGACTCAGAGGGGCTTGCAGGACTTTTCAGCTCCTAGCAAATCCTGAATCTCATTTTCTTGGCTTTAGTCCGGAGGCTGTACGTTATGAGTGACCTCGAAAACAGCCTGTCTGAAGCCAGGGGGCTGAAACAGGTGAGCCCTTGCAGAGACTCAGTGATAGCAGCACCCAGGTGCACTCTCCTGCCCAGTCCTGTCCTGCTTTGCTAACCAATTCCAGGCAGAGGTGTCCTGGACCCCTCTGGGAGGCAAAGGGTGCTGCCCTGGCCCCACAGCACCAGCACCAATCTTGCTTTCCTACCTGTCCCTCATTCTCTAAGGTCTAGGGGTTTGGTGAGAAGTCAGATCAATTTTCCAGCTAACCTAGAAAAAGCAGCCTTAAACAACAGGTTGAAAGATCCTTTCCTTAGGATCAGGAATTCGATCTCACCAAGGTAGGGGCACCCTCTTGACTGCTCATCTGGGGGGCTGATGGAAGGTTCTTTAGGGATCCTACTATGTGGCACTTTCTGGCGGTCCTGAGGCATGTTGGCTGATGGTCCTGTTTTTTGAAGAGGAAGACAAGTAGAAGATGGAAGAAACACAATTGAGCTGTGGGGAATTCAGAGGCTCCTCTTGTCTGGACATCCAGTCCCTCTAAGTGTCTGACAGTCAGACATCTTGTTTTCTCTACCCAGTTTTGGAAACGTTCACTGCTGGTATGGATGCTCCCCAAGCTCTGCCTACTAGATGAGCCCCAAGGCTGGCACACACAAACTCCCTTACCCAAGGTGAAGGTCAGCGAAGTCCAAGAATGCCCTTTCTGGACTTTCTCTCCCGGCCCTCTGCTGTTGAAACTTCTGCCCTGGAATCTCTTGGAATGGGGTGATCTCAGCTCCCTTCCCTTCCAAGGGGCCACACTCTGGCCTGGATGCCACCCATATTGGCAACCTCTAAGATTCCAGGTGGACAAGCAAACTTACATGGGTCTCTTGCTCCTGCACCAACCTGCGGACTGGGGTAAGTGCAGCCTCTTGGGCCAAGACTGCACACTGCTCCTCTTCCTCTTCCCTGCACAAACCAAAGTTACCCAGGGCTGGAGGCTAGATGTCCTAAAGGCTTGGGGATACAAGCAGAGTCTTTCCCAACTATGCCTTACAGGGGGAGAGAGAGGTCCTCCGGGACCATCTTCATAGGGCAGGGATCAAATTCTTGCCCACCTCAAGAAAATCAGATCAGCTGATCACTTTCAAAGCTGGAGAAAGGGAAAGCTCTGTAGAGATGCTGCACAGTCCATAGAGACCCATCTGGCCTCTTGGGAGCCTCAGAGGGATCCCTCTGCAGCAACTCTGGGGCAAAGGCAAGGACTCATGTCAGAAACCAGCAGTGCCTCGGGTGCAGAACCCAAGTCAGAGTGTTTCAGAAAGGTGGCAAGGAGGCATCATGGCTGGGGTCAGCGGGAGGTCAGCCCCAGAGATGAGCAGTCAGGAGGGCACCAGTACCCTTCATAAGGCCTGCACAGACAAGACAGAATTTTCCTAGGCCAGAGCCCTGACTTCTTTCGCATTCCAAACTCCACCTAAACCAGCTCCTGGACCCAGAGGCCCTCGGTGCCTTCGCAGCTCCCGTCCATACTAAAACAAATACATAATTAGAAAGCGCGACTGAGCTTTGGGATGGAATCCCAGAGAGTTCTGGGTCTCAGGAATATCTGTTTATCTCCTTTCCCGTGATGTCCCTCCAATCTTTCTGCTGAACTCCGTAGCCATAGTCTTGGGCCATAGTCACTGGGGTGTTTCAGTTTGCTGGAGTCGGTGACTCTAACCCCTCCATCACCAGAAACGAGCCAGCGATGCCTGGGTTACCGCCCTGGCCCTGAGCACGCTTAGGTGTCCAGGAACTGCTCCACGCCGGGGTTCCCGGACTCCAGGAAGAGACCCTGGGAGGAGAAGCGACTCTGCCAGGCTACAAAGTGCACTGGAGCCCAAGCTATGGTGCCAGTGTCCCGCTGCCCCGACCTCCTCCCTTCTCCGCTCTGCCACCTTCACCGCGCACATGCTTCGTCCCAGAGCGCAAGAATAGAACCCTGAAACGCGCGGTTCTTGCCCACTCTCGTCCGCTCGCAGCTGTTTCCTCTAGGG
>VMDO01003816.1:47541-77339 GCA_007922755.1 Pedetes capensis
CCGCTGCTTTTAATTGCGAGTTTGTCGTTTGCGGAGTTTCGCCCAGGTGCGAGGCCAGCTAACTCCCGCGGCTCAGGGCTGTGCGGCTGACGCCTGCCTCGCGCTCGGCCTCTGACTTTGCGATGGTCTCTATGGGATGATGGCTCTGTGTCCTCCAGGCCTGGAGGGTCACCCTCCTGACCCTCGATTGTCCCAGTGTACGGGGGAATCTAGGGCGCGGGAGCACTGCTTCCCAGTTCGAGACCCGCACGCCCCAGTAGCCTGCACACTACGGAGTCTGGGCTGGGGATTAGAAGAGAAGGATTCCTTTGCTCTCCCGACTGTCCCCTAACTCAGACTTCCCAGGAGAAGGTGGGAGCCGGAGAGAGAAAGTGAGGAGCTCCCCGCTGAACTAATTGCTCCCCGGGAAATGTCTCTGATAGGAATGAAAACCCACATCGTTTTTCAGCAGCTCCTGTATTAGTAGGGTGGGCTTGCGATTTCAGCATAGCTGCAAGGGTTTCTTTGTTGCAAGAATTCGATAAATGTCACTAGGGTGTGGAGCTGCAGGTTGGCTCTTGGACGCAGAACCACGTGAGAGGCTGGTCTACCTGGTTCTCAGCCTCCCAGTGAAGAGGAAGGCTGGAGAGGATGGGCAACATCCAGTGGGTAGATGGTCCATCCCAGGGTCCTGGGAGTAATTGCTATTTCATTTAAGGTTGGGGAGCGGATCGTTGAGGACCCAAGGGGCATTTCTTTGCCACTGGATGGTGACTCGCCAGGGGGTTCATTAGATCTCGTTCATTGGGAGAATGCAACAGAAGTATGGGGTGCTGCTCAATCCTCTCCATGGGGGTCGGGGTGCCTGTCACCGCTCGAATTGGGAATTCGATGTCAAGGATGATTATCTCTTGGGCTGCCGCTGGGCTCCTCCAGGCGCAAGCTCGTGTTCACCCCGTCCTCATTAATGCAAGCAGTTAACTCGCTCACGCTCAATTAGCCCCGAATAAACCACTTTAATAGACTCTGCACACTTCATTAATGCCCTGCATAGGGCTGGGCGGCAGAGCCGGGATTGGCGCTCCACTTCGCTAGGGAAGACAGTTCATGCTCTGCGTAGAGCCCGGGTTCTCTGAGGCGCCAATTGCGTTTACTGAGCGTCATCGGGACCCTTGCTAACACTTCCCAAGTTCCTAGGTTTGATCTCCTTGCAGGGTGACTGGCTGAACTGACAAGAGGTGATCCCTCTGCTGTTAAAAGATCGAAAGCGTCCCCTCTGGAGTCCCGGGGTTAGGGCCACTGGAGCAAGAGAGGCCGGGTGTGTGGCTGATTCTCTCCAGCCGAGAGGCGAGTATGAAACTGTGTTTTTCTCTTCGCTGACCGCCTGAAACCAGATCGCGCATTTGGCCCATGCTTGATACTAGTGTAAAGAGCCACGTTTCGAACGAATTTCGTCCGCAAACAAGCTGTTGGAGCTAGCCTGGGGAGCCCTGACCTCTGCAGAAAATAAGAAACTGGCCTGGCGGCTGAGGAAAATAGACGGAGTGTTGGGGGAAAACAAGATCGGGCAGATAGCCCAGGAAGGTTGGCTCCCAAGAGCAGTGATGGCTGCAAACATCCTCCTCTTGGCCTCCTTACGGAGCCCAAGGTCGCTAGGTCTTTCCTGCTCCTGGGGGAAGGCAGGGAAATGCAACGCAAGGTTGGTAGGTTCTCCACCCTGGCACGGAGCAGGCTCGGCCTTCTGTGCAGCCCAGAGGCCTGCGGCCACCTCTGCTTGGTTGGCCTTGCTGAGGCACAGTACCTAGAGGAGCAAGAGCTGGCCTCACCACGCCTGGTGGGCGCCCCGGAGCCAGAGAGAAAGATCTGATTCCCAATGCCTGGAAGGGCAGAAGAGGTGGCAGCAAATCACAGTGCTCATCTCACCTAAGTCCAGGCAGACCTTTGAGGTCGGCAGTCTTCTCTTGCCTGACCCAAAGGGGTCCCAGCTTCCTCGGTGGCCCAATTGTATTTTGCTTTCCCCTGGTCTCAGAGCTCAGGGGTGGCCTTAACTTTGTCCTGGCAGAACTTGAGCTAGAAGTAAAGTGAATTGGTGTCAAGGCTGTGCCATAGCTGGGCCCTCCCAACTATTGCTCTGGGTCCCCAAAGCTGGATCTCCGCAGATATGTGCCTCCCCTGGCTCCAAGGGTGAATTAATTACAGGCAAATCTCTGCCAGCACTTGGTGCTTTGAACCTTTGAACCGTCTCCGCCAGCAAGGCCTCTTCACTTAGAACCCACTGCACTATCAGCCACCCTCCTGCCAGCTTCCAGCGGGATGGGTTTTCTGAGTCAAGGTCCTCCTCAGGCCTCCCCACAGCCGGCGCTGCCCATCCTTGCACAGGGCCAGGTGGTTAGAGCCGTACTGTAGCAAAAGGCAGCAGAGACCCTGCCTGGGCCTGGCCCTTGGGCCTGAGGGGGAGCTAGACCTACAGGAGTGGGTCTGTGTTA
Organism: Pedetes capensis; assembly: GCA_007922755.1. NCBI lineage: Eukaryota > Metazoa > Chordata > Mammalia > Rodentia > Pedetidae > Pedetes > Pedetes capensis. Next base: position 50,007 of record VMDO01003816.1, read on the forward strand.
TGAAGTGGGGAGTGCAGCAGCAGCCTACACATCACAGGGAAGGGGGATGACTCCTGATCAGAGGAGTGGTCTGAGGAGGAGAAAGAGAGGCACCAGGGCCAAAGGAAACAATGTCATCAGCAGAGATGCCAGCCCCCGCTACCCTCTGGTTTCAGGTGGTCAACTAAGGGAACAGCAGTGTTTCATTCCACCAGTGAGGATGAGCCCAATACCTGGCCTCTCCTGCTCCACAACCCCTGACCCTGAGACCCCAGAGACTGGGCGAAGGAGAAGGGAGTCACAAGACCTCTGCTCTCACAGTAGCTCCAAGCTCAGAGCCAGTTCCACACTTGGGCCGCCCAAGGATCGCTGGTGCTTTTGTCTTTCCTTCTTCCAGTTATTTTTCTCCCCCTGAGAGACCTGAGTTAGGGGTGTCTGGGAGGGTCAGAAGTGAAAGGCCTCTTTACAGAGCTCAGACTTTTGAATGTAGGATAGAGAACCTGACCAAGGCAGGCAGGCGATGCCAGCCCCTGGTCACTTCATTGTGGCTTTCCTCTGGCCTTGCACAAGCACCCTGACCTTGCAGGTGCATAGACCACAGCGGCAAAGGCCTAGCATCAGTACTCCTTCCCATATATACACCCACCTGCATGCCCAGGGTTCTCCGTGTACATAAACATTTTGAGCATCACCTGAAAAATTCTGCTCCTCTTTCCTTTGGGGGAAGGAGGTCACTTGAATCCCCTTGCATGTGATTGCAGATGTATGACAGAGAACATGCATATGCATGTCAGCACCCTTCTTGAGATAGAGTTGATCCCCATGGGCCATGGTAGGGAGTCAGTTTGTAAGCAGCTGCAGAGAGCGATGCCAACAGGGTGCACTAATTGTAAGGCAGGCGAATAAATTTGAGGGTCAAGTGGAGAATTTTTAGGAAGACAATGTGGTTTCTTTGGCTTCTGGAAGACAAACTGAAGGGCAGCCGGAAGACCTTAATACTCAGGAAGCAGGAGGTGTGTGGAGGCTCTTCCATGGTATAGTGTCGACCTGTGTGTGTGGTCCCTGCGTTTTGCAGCCTGTGTTGTCTTATACACACTGGCTGTCCGAGTTTATTTCTGTACCTTCTTATCAATTCTGCCCCAGAATGTGTGAACCTGTGTTTTTCGGTCAGTGTCATTTCTGTTTATTTTTAACTGCACATGCGTGCATGAGTGTGCTTCCAAATTCTGTTATCTTGGCAGGAGAGCACCATTCTGTGTGGATGCAGGTTTGCCTGGATTTTCATTTCTGTGAGTCAGTCGCACTGTGCTTGTGCCTTTCCCAGTGTTCTGACCTGAGCAGGTCCTCCTGTCAAGTTGGTTCCATTGTTTAGGATTCAGTTTCCTGCTGATATCTCTGTCAAGTTGCCTGGTAGCTCTACCAGAGCCATTCGGAGGGAGTTCTCTCACTGGGGGGTACTGCATCATTGTTCCCATCTGCTTCATAAAGGCAGAGAGGTCCATAGGTGGGGTGTTAGGCTTCCAGTTACTGCCCTGGGGAAAGAGAGGGTGTGACTGGGCTGGAATTCTGGAGGAAGGTGATCTACCTTGAATTTCTCTTTTCCTCCCTCCCCTCCCTTCTTCCTCTCTTTGTAGATCCAGATTGAGACCCACTGCTACAATCACAATGGGAAGCAAAACTCTGCCAGCGCCTGTGCCCATCCACCCGTCCCTGCAGCTCACCAACTACTCTTTCCTTCAGGCAGTGAATGGCCTGCCCACAGTGCCCTCGGACCACCTGCCCAACCTGTACGGCTTCAGTGCACTGCATGCCGTGCACCTGCACCAGTGGACGCTGGGTTACCCGGCCATGCACTTGCCGCGCTCCTCTTTCTCCAAAGTGCCTGGCTCTGTGTCCAGCCTGGTGGACGCGCGCTTCCAGCTGCCTGCCTTTCCCTGGTTTCCTCACGTCATTCAGCCCAAGCCAGAGATCACTGCTGGAAGCAATGGTCCCTTACTCAAGACCAAGCCACGCTTTGATTTTGCCAACCTGGCCCTGGCTGCCACCCAGGAAGATCCATCCAAGCTTGGCCGGGTGGAGGGCCCTGGCTCCCCCACGGGCGGGCTGGGTGCTCTTCTAGATGTGACCAAGCTGTCCCCAGAAAAGAAGCCCACAAGGGGACGGCTCCCTTCCAAGACCAAGAAGGAGTTCGTTTGCAAGTTCTGTGGCCGCCACTTCACCAAGTCCTATAACCTGCTTATCCACGAGCGGACGCACACGGATGAGCGGCCCTACACCTGTGACATCTGCCACAAAGCCTTCCGGAGACAAGATCACCTACGGGACCACAGGTGCGGCACTGTGGGTTGCCTGGGACAGAGGCTTTTGGCTGCCTCTGGCCTCACCCGTCCTCCTCCCTAATGATGTTCTTGAGACCCCCTGCTGGCTCCAAGCTTCTGAGTCTCTAGGAATTTCCTAAAATCGGGAAGGAAACCATAGAAGGCTCAGCGGTAGGTTTTGGAGCATGGGAGAAAGAAATGTAGGGGAAGAATAAGACCTGAGACAACATCAAGTGCCCATAAGGTTCTCCTCAGCCCCCTCCCTCCATCCTTAGTGCTGACCAATAGAGGTTCCTACCATGATAGGAAATTCAGCAGCTGAGCCCTGGGAATGTGATCAGCACATCGGAGAAAGTGAACTTTTAGTATTATTTAAGTTTAAGTAACTTTAATTTTAATACCCATGTTTGGTAGTGGATGGAGTCTTGGACAACACAGCTCTAAGTAATTGTCCGACCCCAGCTCCCTAGATTGCCCTCTGGTGTTGACTCAGGCCTTGTAAGGAGGCCGTTCTTGCCCCTCATTCTCAGGAAGGCAGGCGTTTTGTTTGCCTGGACCTGCTCAGGGAGCAATCCTGCCCAAGCGTTTCCTTCAGCTCCCTGCTCTACCCACAAACTAGGCATTTCACCTCAGGCACAGAGGGCACTCCACAGCCCCTTTTCCTTTGCTGACAAGCACCTTAGAGCAGCGGGAGGGGATCCCCGCCAGCCCTTTACAAACAACTCCGCATCCTTTTGCAAGGGTTAACTGTCCCGTTTCTTCCCTCAGATACATTCACTCCAAAGAGAAGCCTTTCAAGTGTCAAGAGTGCGGGAAAGGATTCTGCCAGTCCAGGACTCTCGCTGTCCACAAGACGCTACACTCACAGGTGAAGGAGCTCAAAACCTCCAAGATCAAATGCTAAACGGAGCCGCAGGGCCACCAGGACCCGGGGCCACGTCGCCCACTCCTCCAAAGGGACTCGAAGCTGAAGGCGACTATGGCGGGCAACGGGAGGGGCGCTAGGGATCTTCCCCACCCCACCCCAACAGTGTCCCCTGGATCCCCAGTGCTCCAGAGCTCCGCCGGGGGTCTTCATCCCCACCGCCTGGGCAACTCCCTTAGGACGCGGCTGAACTCTTGGCCAAAAGGCGGTATTCACGTGGCGGAAGGGAAACGGCATTTTACAAAAAAGAACGAAAGCAAGCTCCGCTGAGCCGCAGCGGCGCCTCTCCCAGAAGTATTACTTTTTCTATTGTTATTTTATACGTTTTCTTTCTTCCTTTTTTTTTTTTTTCCTTTGACCATATAAGCTTGTAAACTCTGCGGAGAGGGGAGAGGAACAGAAGTTCTGCGCGATCGTAACTTCCAGCTCCTCCTCTAGTCCCCAAGCCCACCCCCGGGAGCCTGCAAAAGTGTAATCCGTGTATCTGCTTCAGCCGCCCGGCCCCGGGGACCGAGGTCCCCAGTGCCTCGTTTCCAGCTCCCGCTGCGCGGCCCGCCGTGGGCTACGCGGCGCGGAAGGCGGGGCGGGGACCTGGCGCCCCGGGGCTGGAGGGGCCGGGCCGCGCTCCCCTGCTCCGCAGCTGCGTCTCCGCGAGCGAGCAGCCGGCCAGGAGCCGAGCGTTGTACTGCGACTGGCACTTTATGCTGACCATCGGTAACGGACATTTATCACTGGAGTTTTTTTTTTTTTTTTTTTTTTTTAACGATTAAATAAACGGTTATTTTACAGGCATTGCAGGACGGCTGATGTCCTTCCTGACCCGCAGGGAACCGCGCCATTCTGCGAGAGGAGCCGGTTTCTCTGCGGGCCTCCCACCTGTGCGCCTCTTCCCTCCCCTCGCCGTGAGAGGACGGCGGGGCTGGGGAGGGCGGAGACGCGGTTCTTTTGCTGTCGATCTGCCTCGGCCACTTCCACGTTGTTTTCTCCTCCTCTTTGGTGTCAGGGTCCCAGTGTCCCCCACCCTAGCCTCCGAAGAGCTTCGAGTTTACAAAGAGCCCAGCCTGCCGCCCACATGTGGCACGGTCTCGGGAAATCCCAGCGTCTCCGGTGCTGGGTTGGTCAGGGTCCACCAAGGGACCCGCCTGTCATTCCCTGCGCTACCACCGCCGACTTGCTTTCCTTCTGCTTTAAGGCGAGAAGACCTGCCTCCATAGAGGCCCGGAGCCGCCCCGTCCTCGCTCCCCGAGGTCTCAACACCCGCCCACAAATGAACCCACAATCTCCTTTGCCTCCCCAAACCTACATCCCTCTCTCCTTCCCTTGGGAACTCCCACACACAGTTTTCTCGGGTTGGGGCGTGTCCCTTACCCGGATCACTGCTCTCGGAGATTCTGCACACTTTTAAAGCCGATGAGGATTGGTGCGGGCGGGGGCCCCGGGGGACCAGGGACGCTTCGGGAAAGAAATCCAAGGTCTCCTTCCACAAGCTAAACCTTCTCCGTGCCGCGTCTAGTTTTCCCTAAATTGGAAGCCAGGCCGCCGGGGGCCCTGCTGCTTGCAGGCAGGGCGGGGCTCCCCCAGCTCCAGCAACCGCGCAGATGGTGGCGCCCTCGCCCTTTCCCCAGCCGAGTGCAGCCACCCGGAATTCTACGCTTGGCACGCCGCGCCTCGGAGACCCCAGGGCCGCGCTTCCCTGAAGCACAGACCGAAAACCCCAGCCTCAAGCGGGGCCCTGCGGGTTAAGAAAGCTGGCCGGGGCTGTGGGAGTTAAAATGCCCTCGCCTTCCACAGCTGGCCTCATCCGCACCTATCCTGGGAACACTCTCGCGCCCTGTGTGAGCCAGAACTCTGCGGCCAAGGAACCCAAGATGGCACAGTGGCCTCGACCTGGCCAGCGCGGATGTGCGATGCCTTCCTCGATTTGGAGGCGCGCTGCCCCCTGCTGGACAGGCCTGGAGGGGAGACCCAGGACTCAGGCAATTTACTGTGTCCTGCCCACAACTCGGAGTAACTCTGCCAAAGGCCCTGGGGGTCACTAATCTATGTATCTGGCATCACCCTCCAAACTTTCTTGACTGGTGCCAGGGCCCACTGTGAAGGAGGGGCAGGACGATGCCAGGTCAGGCCCCACCTCTGGAATCTCCCCTTGGCAGGCAAGAACTCAGTCCCTCTTCTGCCTGGGTCTACAAGGACCAGAAGAGAATGAAATCTTTCTCCCTGAGACAGGAACCCCTGGGGGTGCAGCAGGAGAGTTGATCAGGAGGTGTGGGGCATTCACAGCCTGGGTCAGCTGGCGCAGGCCAAGAAGTTTGTGCTCTTGCCCACTGCAGTAACCACAGGGGTTCTTTCCTGGGGCCCAGCAAAACTGTGAACCTTGATTGCTCCAAGAGAATGAGAGTGTCTGAATGTACAGGTGCACACACACACACTAAGGACTGCTTTGGGATTTTTGAAGACATGAGAAAAGAGAGTGCTCCCTACTTTCTTTGTATTTTCTGGGATCCTATCTTGGGGGGGGGGCTGGGGTTTAGCTCATTTGGTAGAGTGCTGCTTTGAACTCTCTGAGGACCCAGGTTCTATCCCCAGCACCGCAAAAACTGGATAAGGATGTGGTAATCCACTCCCAGAGCAATCCTGAAACAATCAGCTATTGAAAACCCTGTGGTGGTCGCTATGAGTTGGACGGCCTAATGACACCTCACAACAACATCTTTCCTGGGGACTGAGTTCACTGCTGTTCCCTCACTCCTTTCGGGGCACACAGGGCTCCTGCAGTTAGCCAGGCCTAAGGATACCACAAATTCTGCGAAATAGGGAGATTTGCCTGGGATATTTTCCTTTCTGGTCTACTCCATCTCTGGCAGGGTGAATCCTGGTCCCATGCTTTGTCCTGAGACTTGAGAGCCTTTCAAAATCAAGCAGGTATCCTCCTCTCAGAAAAATGGATTTCCAGGGCGGAATGTTTAATGGGGGTTAGGGAATGGGGCAGGGTTCTAGGAAGAGACCCTCCAGCCCACTGAGAATTCCTCTGCTTCCTCTACCTGTGGTTGCTATTGTCCTGGTGGATGCAAACACCCCTTCTCTGTGCCTGCTGCAGCAGTTCATAGATTGTGCAGAAGCAAAACTGCAGGTGGAAAGGTAGGTAGGGGCTGCAGGCCAGCAAACCACTCAGAGGCTGCTATTTCCAGGTAATTCGTGATTGGTGGGTAGATTCCTACTGCTTCTGAGTGTGGGGTCGAACAACACATGCAATTGCGAGGGCTAAACAGGCTGAGTGGGTATTTATTTACTTTGCCTGCTCCAGAACTCTTCCTCTACATGCTCAGAAGGTCCCAGCTCTCTCCTTTCCCTGGGCCTACACCCCAATACAATAAGCTTCTCTGGTCAGAGAAAGGGTGTATCTTGGGCGCCCAGTCTGGCTGTGGTGGGTGTTCAGGAGCAAAGGAGACCAGGGGCGCTGGCCAGCTGGAGCTCAGCTGGGGCCCATCCCAAAGTTGGTAGGCAGGCAGGTTTTGTGCGGGAAGTGGGTGACCTCCGCTTGGAGGGCCAACAGGCTCAAGAGACCCTCTATGTAGCCTCCAGCTAGCTCTGGGAAGAGAGCAGAAGCGGAAGAACAGCTTCCCGGGGCTTGTCCCAGGAAGAGGAGGGTTGAGTCCCCCCTCTCTTTTCCGAACTTGGTTAGGGGTTTAGAACGTTTAGAACGTTCCCCGCATACTTCCTTGCTGCTTGATTCTTTGCTCACATAGGGGAGGAAAGGACACAGTTGGGTGGTCTGCAAACCCTTTACACCACCTCAGCTCCAAGAACGTGAGGCTTTTAAAATTCTAAGCCCCCTCGAATCTTGGTGTCAGACTCAAAGGCATCTCCTCCCACCTTCCCCAGCACTGCGGTGCGGTGACATCACGGCCTCCTTTCCCCCCCACAGTGACGTCATACAGGCATCCGCTAAGAGCTCTCAGGCACCACGACATTTACAGCTGTACCCACGTAGGCAGTTTTACGGTGCCACAGACTGACACCCCCCCCCCCCGCCTCCAGAGATCCCCACATGTCCCAGCTCCTGGAAGTGCCACCAAGTCATTTCATCCCCACCCACAGGATCCGAGGACCCTGGGCCATTGGCATATGCCCAGAATGAGGGGCGGTGGCGGCGGCGCCCTCCTTTCGAAGCTGGTGGTTGGCTTGGTCTCAGCCCTCTGGGCTTCAGGCACCCGCCGCACCTTCACCCCAACTTTTCCCCTGCTCCCGCAAGCCTCGCCCACTTCGGCGCCCGCCCACGGCGCCCGCTAGGCGCGCAGGCGCAGAAGGACCTGCGGGCCAGTGCGGCAGTGCTGGAGCGCAGGGCCCAGGCGAGGTCTCAGTGATCGCCGCTGGATTCCGACTTCTGCTCTGAGGGATCACAAACTCCAGGAGACACCGGACCTGCGCCCGTGTCCAGCCGGTGGCCTCCGTGAGCTCTAGAGATGCAGACGGAGGCGGGAGTGGCTCTGCCTTAACGCGGCGTGGAGACCCTGAGATCCCAAGACGTGTCCAGTCCCGCGCAGCCGTGGTCCTGCGGAAGCGCCTGGGACCCGAGCCGTCAGGGAGAGCGGGCAGGGAGGGCGCGGCGGAGCCCTGCCCTAAATGACAGTCCCCGGCGGTCCCAGCCCTTTTGGGCAGCCTCAGAGGCCGAAAGAAGTCCCGGCCCTGGGCCCCACGGAACTCTCAGAGACTCGACGTTGTTCTCCCGTTCAATCCGGCTTCCTTTATAGAGCCAAGAAGGCCCAGTTTGTATGTTTCCGATGAAAAACTTCACGAGGGACATGAATTATTAGGTTAGGGTCAAACCTCCAGTCCGAGACAGAGGAAGAATTAGAAGCTATGTTTTCTTTGGGGCGCAGGACCAGGAGACTGAATTCTTGCTATTCTTAAGACTGAATTCTTGCTATTCTTAAGACACACACACGGCTTTGGGCAAGTGCCCGCATTGCTGAGCCTCATTTTTCTTCCTGTAGTGGGAACAGTGCGCTTCCACTTCTTTAATCAGTTGGTGTAGAGGTCAAATTCGTACACATTTTGTGATGTGTTCATTACTTGAACCAAAAAGAGGGCCCTAACGTGTTGTAAAACAATTTCAGCATTTATAAACCATGTCAAAGTCTTATTAGAAATGCTTCTGTGAGCATCCTATAGTAGCCTGCCTCCCAAGCTACCTTATTCCTAGGACAGCCTCCCCTCGCAGCATTTTTACTATATATGTCTGGGGTCCTGAAATGGGACAAGAGAGAAAGAAGACCACTTGGACTGTTAGTGGTCTTGAAACATCTAGAAAAAAAAATTTGAAAGAAGTCTTTTTCAGTTCCATGGGGACCAATGGATTAATCAATTCACAAATCAGTTGGGGAGGCAGTCAAGGTAGGAGGCCTTCTCATGACTGATTTGTGGCATATTCTCAGGGAGTAAAAATCAAGGCGCAGAGCAGTTAGAGGTATGGGGCAGAGGCAGTGTTCACGCATATGTCAACTATTACTGCTCAGGTAGGAGCTCAAACTCTTTCTGAGGAGTGAAAGACCCCTGTGGATTTGTGCTTTTTTTTCTTCTTTCTTCTTTTTTTTTTTAACTTGTGTGAGAGCATCCTAGTGTAAGACCCTCACAGAGTGCTGGTATGTGGAAAGATCTGCAGAAATTTTCTCAGCCCCCGTCACCGTAACAATTGTCCCAGCTATTTGCTGCCCTTCTCAGAATTTTCTTGGACAATACTAGTTCCAGTGATGAGAATACAGGATTAACCCAGAAACTGTGGCGTGGATATCTGAAGGGTTGAATATTTTTTTTTTTTCTTTTTCAAACACTGAACTGGCTCTCAGTAGCTCAGCTGTCTCTGGGGATGTATAAAATACAATTAATTCATTTTAAATGTTTAGTTTGATTGAACTCTTCTACGAGTGAGATAAGATAAGGAGGTTTTGACAGGATAAGTGCAGGAATAGATTGCTTTCTGTCATTTTCAGAAATGGGTACCGCTTGGAGCCTGTAGGTAGATGGTGGCATGGGATGAGAACCTATTGGGCCATGGAAGAATGCCAACAGAGATGAGGTGGGGATGGTTGGGCTCCTTACTTCCCAAATGACCAGAGGGAGGAAAGGAACTTCCGTAGAATTTGGTCCTTACCTTAAATAATGAAATTTACTCAAAAGTACCAACGTAAAACACAGCTCTTTCTCCAAACGGAAAAAGAGAGAGTTTATTCTGAACCAGATGGGAGTGGTCGTGGCCATAGAACACAGATTCAGGTTATCATGAATGGCATGTTCTCCTGTTGAAGAGGTTACATGAATTTCTGCAGTCACAGAACAAAAAGTCATAAACTAATACATTTGCCCAATATGCTTGTGAGGATAGCAGGTAGGTTGGTCACAGCAGAAGGGGGAAATCTCTTCTGTAGGTTTCAGACGTTGTAATATTCTTAGCTTTAGGATTAGTGGGAGCTAGCGGTCTGCTAAGTAATATATTCCAAAAGTTTTACCTAATAGTCACAAAAATAGATCAGGTCAGAGGTTGGTAGTAAATGGCTAGTAAGGGAACTAAAGACGGTGCAAGATAATTTCGCTATCCGCAACATTCTCTCTCTCCACAAACGTGACTTTCTAGTCAGTCTGCAGAGTCTTCTACAAAGATGTGGCTTCTTTTTAGTTCATAGGTGGTTGGTCCACTGCTGATTAACCTAGGTCAAGAGCCTAATGTCTTTATGCAGTTAGAGTTCAGAATTGCTTCAGTACTTAAAAGTACATCCTAGCGCCTCCTGTACGTCTGCCACAGGCCAAGAACCAGAGCAGACATGGTGCTGGGGCTGTTGGGGACAGTCTCTGTGGTTGGAGAGATCAGTCAACACTGAGGCATTTGATCAGGGTCTCTCTAAGATGTGGGAGAAATTCGAAGAGTTCTTATTAGCTATGAGAGAAATCTATGTATTCGTAAGATCCATATTTTAATTATAAGGTTCATATCACATATATATATACATATATATAATTTAACTTTTTATTTCTTTGCAAATTCCTAACTGTAATACTTTAGCCTGTACACACACACACACACACACACACACACACACACACACACACACACCTTTATCTAAATTTATTATGATTATGTATATTTTGGTATTAACTCCTGCAATCTCATTTTGTTTCTAGTCCAATATTTTTGATATGTTTCCCAACTTCTGATTAAAATTATTAGCTTTAGCTTTAATTTTTTACTGTTCACTCTTAAAAGTTTTGCATGTTTACTTAGCATAAAATCTCAAGTTAATTAATGACATTAGTTGACTCCTCAATAATATAATGGATACTTGAACACCTGACAAGTTCTCAATTTGTATGCCACTCATAATTCATTTGGTCTTCACCACACCAGCCGCCTCCTCAGCACTCCTTGACTTTGGCTGCTCATGTAAAGGGCATTAATCCCTTTGGACTTGAAGTAGCTGCTGGGAAAGGCAGCCTACCCTTGACTGACAGAGCTCAGGTTCATTTCTCTTTGGCAATCAATAATACTCAGGGGGACACCATAGTGTGGTGGTTGGGAAAATGGTAGTGAGTGACTGGGCTTTACCACTATGAGAAAACTGTGAGGCAGTGGTAGGGCATCTCTAGCCAGGAAGCCAGGCAGATTTTTTCCCTCTCTCAAAGGATAATTTTCATTTTAATTGTCATGTTGTTGTTGTTGTTGTTGTTGTTGTTGTTGTTGTTGTTGTTAGGTGCCGTCGAGTTGGTATCCGACTCATAGTGACCCTCTGTACAACAGGGGAAACACTATTGTCAGTGCTTCTCTGCTGTTCATAGGGTTTTCAATGGCAGATTGATTTTTGGGAGGGGGTTGCCAGGTCCTTCTCTTAATTGTCATAGTATGTATTTAACTAGGTCAAGGTGGATTGGAAGTGCTGGGAGAGGACATTGTATTGTGGTACATTCCTCCAGAATCTTCTGCTCCAATATTTTAAGAGGCCGGTGCCTTATCCATTAGGCGCCCATATTTTAATTTGAACATTTCCAAATACACAGAAAAAGTGAATTTCAGAGTGAATTCCCAACTAGTTGCCACCTAGATTTTACAATGAACATTTTCCTATACTCACTATGTCACATATGCATCCTCCAATCCATTCTTCCAACTTTTTAAAAATGAATATTTATAAACATACAGAATAATTGAAAGACTAATACAAGGAATACCTTCAGATCTTCCTCGTAGAGTCCATTATTGACAATGTTCTATTTAATTTGTTTCCCTGGAACTATTTCCTTCCAAGATATTTGGAGTTTAGTTCCAGCCCTTGTTCTGTTTCATCCCTCAATACTTTAGTGTGCATGCTATGGTTTGGATATGGTTTATTCCTCAAAGGCTCATGTGCTAGACGGAGGCTTAGTCCTCACTGTGGTGGAGGTGAGGCAGTGGGGCCTTATATGTAGAAGGTGGTTAGGCATTAGGGGAGCTGCCCTCAGAAGGGATCAGTGTGGTTCTTGTAGGACCATGGTTAGTTCAATGTTGTTATAAAAGGGTAACCTGGCCCTCAGGGCCCTGTATTCCTTTGGCTTCCTGTCTTAACATGTGATCTGTCCTGCACAGGCTGGTTCCATTCCTGATTCTCTGCCATGCTATAACTCAGCCTAGGGAGCACTCACCAGAGCTGAACAGATGGGGCCACCTGATCTTGGGCTTTCAGCCTCCCAAATGATCATCTAAAGAAAATTATTTTTTAAATAAAGTACTTAAGTTTAGGTATTTTGTCATAGCAATATAAAACAGACTAACACACACACAAAGTTTGAAATAATTCACATAAATGTTTGAACTGTAAATATTTCTACACAAACAAAGGAAATCAAACTATGTCAAATTTCAAAGGAAGAGGGCTTCTGGTAGTTAGACCACACCAACCGTACTGCTGTATTAAAATGAGAATTTCTGCAAAAGGCCATCCTTAGGGGGCAAAGGACCCATTGCCACTGCCGTGGTGAGCAGGGACTCTCCCTCCATCTCTGGACTGGTTCTTAGATGTGGCAAGGCACTAACAAAGAATCCCTGCATTTTTTATTTTCTATTCATACTCTCCAGAATTTGAAATAAGAGAGTGAGCTCAAGCCAAGTAGTGCATGCACTTTAGCTGTGGTCCCAATGGGTTGCTAAACAAACTTTAGCAGGAAAAACATAAAGCCATGTCTTGAGTTTTCTTCTTAAGTGTAATATTGATTTACTTTCCTCTTATATAAATCATTCTGAGAAGTATCATAGATAGAGACCATGAATTAGTGGAGTGTGAATATCATTTTGTGATCTGTTGGTTGCATAGAAAGCATCTCCAGGGCTGTTTGGGGAATTACTGGGAAAAACAGGTGAAGACCATTCTGACCTTTCCAGCTTGTTGGTCTCATTGTTTTTCACAATGAGGTGATTGTCCTTGGCCTAGTTGGCTGGCACCATCCCTTTGAGGTACCCAGCACCCTCTTGGAAAATACACATGAAGGAAAATGGGTGTGCAGATGCTCTTGTGCCTCAGTTGGCCCTTGAAGCACACTCACCTATGGCCTAGGAGCAGACCTCTGGGTCAGGAAGAAAATAGTTGATTTCACAAACACTAGAAGAGTCTCTCTTTCTTTGGTAAAAACAAATCAACTAACCAACCAGTGGACAGGCCAAGCGACCCTCACCTGCTCACCTTCTCTGTTCCCTTGGAATTTAGAATCCCTCGCTTCCTGATAAGAATTCTTTCCTTAATGAAAGGTGTTATTTAGAGTGTGGACCTACTCAGAGGGGATATGCTATGTAGCTGCCTCACCACATCCAAATGTTGTATGGGGAGACAGAGGACCACAAATGACATTCTTCTCCAGATTTTTAGATGAAGAAACTGAAGTTCAAAAATATATATTTGTACAAGGTGATGAAATGATTACATCACTCTGGGACAAATCCTGTACTGTTTTTTTTTTTCAAATAATTATAAACTGCTAGTATGGAATTATGGATAACGTTGTGAAGAATGTGAATACCTGAGCACTTAATTGTACTCTTGAGGAATCTGTACATGGACAAGGAAGCAGTCATTTGAACAGAACAAGGAAACACTTCCTGGTTAAAAATCAGGAAAAGTGTATACATGTCAGGACTTTATCCTTTCACCATACTTTAGACTCTATGCTGAGCAAATAGTCTGAGAAGCTGGACTTTATGAAGAAGAACATGGCATCAGGATTGGAGGAAGACTCATTAACCTGCGTTATGCAGACGATACAACTCTCCTTGCTGAAAGTGAAGAGGACTTGAAACGTTTACTGAAGAAGGTCAAATAACACAGCCTTCAGTATGGATTGTGCTTCAACATCAAGAAAACAAAAATCTTTCCACCTGGGTGAGTAAGCAACTTCATGCTACATGGAAAAAAGATGAGGTTGTCCAAGATTTTACTTTAGTTAGTTTTACAATCAACATCCATGAAAGCAGCAGTCAACAGATCAAAAGACACGTTGCATTGGGGAAAGCTGTGGCTTTTTAACTCTCTTTAAAGTGTTGAAAAGTAAAGCTGTCACATTGAAGATGAAGGTGAACTTGACTCAGTACCATGATATTTTCAGTCACATCATATGGTTGTGAAAGCTGGACGTTGAATAAGGGAGACATGAGAAGAATTGATCCTTTTGAATTATGGTGCTGGAGACAAATATTGAATATACCACAGACTGCCAAAAGAACCAACAGATCCATCCTAGAAGTGCGGAGTGCTCCTTGGAAGCAAGCATATCTAGATTGTGTCTTAGTTATCTTGGACATGTTGTGAGAAGGGATCAATCCCTGGAAAAGGACGTCATGCTTTGGAGAGTGGCAGGTCGAAAAAAGAGGAAGACCCTCAACTAGATGGATTGACAGTGTATGCAAAAATGGGCTTCAACATAAAAAGATTGTGTGCATGGCACAGTTTTGAGGAGTATTTCATTCTGTCATACATAGGATTTGATAGCACCTAACAACAGCAGCATGAAGTCTGTACCTTTTATTTCTATCTTATCTTGTATTTAACATGAAGCAGTTTAAATGATACTCCTGAAAGTTTGGAAAGGCAAAGAGAGTATCATGTTAATTTGATGGAGATGAGAGCACTCTCCAAGGACTTTGGTAACCAGAGGGAAAGGCTCATTCAAAGAGGCCCCAGAAAGCTCATCATTTCCTTTTCTGTAGCAAGTCGGCCCTCCAGAGGGGAGGAGGGCTATGCCATTGCAGAATAATCCCAGACTTTCTGTCCTGTGCATTTCTCCTTCAACACGCCTTGCTTGTTGCTTTTGTGATGAGATCGGAGGATCGGCCTGGCTGTCCCTTGGGCTGGGTGAATGTCTCCCTGTCCGTGCCAGGAGCTGGGCGCTGAAGACAAGCCTCTGCTGTGCCCTCTGCGGTATGCGGCCTATCTACACAACTGGTCAGAATGTGCTGGAGGGGGGCCCTGTCCTCCTGGTGTCCTCCCAGTAATCCCCTGTCACAGCCACCTTCCAAGGCTGCGGCCCTGACACGGGGGTGTGATGGGCAGCCTGTCAAGGAGATTGTGAGTGCATTAGCAGGATTAACAGTGAGGGCTAATATTGTCTCCTTCCCAAGTTCGTCTGCGGCAGCGGTGGGGAATGGGCTGCTTGGCTGCCAAACTGGGCGGGCACGGGCTTCAGAATTAATGTCACATCTGGGGCTGGCCCTGAAGGGGTTGCAGGCACAACAGTCTCATTGTGTTTGACTTGTGTTTATGTGGTTTTTATTCCATAACAGAGTTTAATTTATGATCTCAGTAGAAAGATGTTTGTCTAAGTGTTCTTTTCTATCTCATTGATAAGCTAGCTGAAATACTTTAGCAGCCCTTGGAGGCCGGAGACTTTGCTCGTGGCAGTTAAGTATTGCTGATTTTATTTCTTCTTGTTAGAGTTAAACGGATCAGCAAAGCATAAGGGAGAAGTTTAATATATTCAATCCTTTCACCAGATAGTACCTCTGAAGCCATTTTAATGTATTTCTTATACATTCGTTCTATGCATGTATATTTAATAGAATTATGATCATCAACATAGTTGGGCTTGTTTCCCTTTAAAAAAAAATCTCACACTGTAAGCATTAATCAATTATCTTTCACTTGAGAGAAAATGTTTAATCACTCTGGCATATTTTATATGACCATATTTGCATTAGTGTTCAATTGCAGTATAATAAATTACCACAAATTTAGCAACTGTGAAGCATATGCATTTATTAACTCACATTTTTCTAGGTCAGAAGAATACATGGCATGCTTGGGCTCATTGCTCAGGGTCACACAAAGCCAAAATCAAAGTCTCAGCTGGGCTGAGTTCTTGTCTGGTAACTCTGAGAAGATCTGCTTTCAGGCCAGCCTTGGTGGCAGATTTTGGTTCTTAAGGGTTTAGGTCCCAAAGAGGTTCTCATTGCCTTGGTGGTTGTTTGGCGGAACTGCTCTTAGGAACCTAAGGCCATTTGACTTCCTGAACATGTGTCTTCTCTACCTTCAAGCCAAGAATGGTACATTGGGTCATTATTGTGTTTTGAGTTTTTGCCTTCCTCCTTTGTGATCTGCTATGGCAGACTCTCCAGTTTAAAGGGCTCAAATAATTAAGGCAAGTCCATATGGCAATTTTCCTACCTTAAGATCAACAGTTTGATAACATAACCTAGTCATGGAGGCAAAATCCACCACATTGATGGTCTCCAGGATTGCACAAGGTACATATATGAGGGGCTATCTCATATTTCTGCCTACCACAATATTATAATTTATTTAACAGTTTTCCTGTTTTAAAAAATTGTGCTCATTTCCACTTATTATTAGTACTATAAATAATGTTCTTGGATGGCCATGTAATCTATGTTAGTTTGATAGATGGAAATAATTATAATTTATACTTTCATTCCTAATGAAGTTCAACATTAATTTATATATTTTTTGATCATTTGCCCTTTTTCTTGTCTGAATTATTCCTTTGTAGGTATATTTCTTCTGATTGATATATAATACACTCTCAATAGTAAGGACATTAACGCTTCTAATTTTGTTATAAATATCTTTTTTCTTTGTGTGCTTTTTGATGTATAGATATTTTATATACATATATACACAGTTCTACCTATGTCTTCTTTTTTGTTTCTGACTTTGGTGTCATATCTAGAAAGTCCTTATATATCCCAAGATTTTAGAAATATTGAGTTACATTTACTTCAGTTCATCACTTACATTTAAGCTTTAATGTATATTGAAGTTACTTTTATATACATGCATGTTATATTTCCCCCAAGTTATTAACCAGTGATCTTCATATGTATTAAATAACTCGACCTTTGCTTTATAATTTTAAATGCCATTTTTGCCTTTGACTCTTTTGGGTGAACTTTTATTCTGTTTAATTTTTCTGCTTTGCAGGCTTGCTCTTCTGATTATTATAACTTTGAAATAAATTTAAATACCTTACATAATGCAAATTTCTTCTTGCTATCCTCAGTTTTCGGGCTGGGATTTAGCTCAGTTGGTAGAGCGCTGCGCTGCAGTCTCTGAGGTCCTGAGTTCAATTCCCAGCACCGTAAAAATGGGAGAAGGGCCTGGCAATCCACTCCCAAGGCAATCCCGAACTGGTCAGCCATTGAAAACCCTATGAGGGTCGCTATGAGTTGGATACCGACTTGACGGCACCTAACAACAACAACAACAACAACAATCCTTAGTTTTCAGTATTTCATTCGCTATTTACCCTTATGCATTCAGAATGTTTAGAATCAATTCAAATTTCTGATGGAATTTTATTTGAAGTGGATTGAGTGTACAAAACATATTTTGAAAAAATGATATTTTGCAATGGATAGTTTTTCCATCCCAGAAGTATGGTGTGAGCCTCTATTTATTAAAACTTTTCTCACATGTTTCTCAGGAAAGTTTCTTTAATTTTCTTTTAATTTTAATAAAATTTCAAGCTTACAGAAAATTTGCTGGAATATCACAGATAATATTTTTCCTCAACCATCCGAGAATAAATCACCAATATCATGTTTTATCACCATTGTATATTTTCATGGGTAATTCTGACAAGCAAGGACCTTCCATCCAACTATTAAAATAAAAATAAAGAAATCAACATTGATGTCTTATTGCCATCTAATCCATAGATCTCATTCGAGTGCAAATGATTTTCCCAACAATGGCATTTATAGAAAGGCTCTAATTCACAATCATTCATTGCATTTAGTTTTCTATTCTTAGTCTCAGTCTCAAATAGTTCTTCCCAGTCTTTTCATGGTTTTTATAACTTTGACAATTGAAGATGATAGGCCAGTTATATGGTGAAATATTCCTCATTTGGGTTTGTAAAATGTGTCCACATGATTTGATTTGGATTATGTGTTTTTGTGTTTTTGGCAGAAATATCACAAAAGTGGTGCTAAGATCCTCTGGGATATGGAGATGTCAAATATCACTATGCAGTATTTATACATTATCAAGCATATAGAAGACACTCTGCTAGGCATTGCACATTTTAGCTTTAAATGTTACACTAAACACTAAACTAACACTAAAAAGTTGATATTATTCTTATTTTTCAGATGAGAAAATTAAAATGAAGAGAAAGGACTTGACTATTGTTTTATAGTAAGCTGTACAACTGGGATCTTTGTTCTTCATTGTTCCCCACATTACATTGCCAAGTTGACTACTACCTGTCTAGAGAATGTCAGCAGCATGGACACTGTGCAGGAACACAGGGAATCCCACTTTCAAAGATGTTCTTTAGGCCCAACACTTATTGATTATGTGGCCTTGGACAACAGGGTTCCTCTTCCTTGGCTTCTTTCATTCATTTACTTAGTGATTACTTCCTGAACATTTACATATCATGCACAGTTTTCTAGGTCTTGGAGATATAGCAACATAAGACAAAATCCTTGTGAAATTTGTGATCTAGAATTGCCTCAGTTTTACTACTTTTAAAATGAGGACAATGAAAGTATATGTGTAATTGAGTTTCTGTGAAGAGTAGATAAGATTGTACACATAACAAGCTTAGCGCAGTGCAAGCACATCATAATTTCAGTGTCAGTTGTCATATAGAAATCATGCACCATGAGAGATCATGCTGACTCTTTATTCTTTTGGAGTTGCAGTGTTGCAATACAAGGAATGAGACACTGGAGGGTAGAGGCTGGCCACCATGGAAGTACACCTTTCTCAGATCCAGAATCAAGGCACAAAGCTGGAATATGATTTCCTCATGAGGTTAGTGGCATGGCCTCCAAGAGGGTAGGGCCTGGAAGATATGCATTGACAGCATTTTTTCGTCTGGCATATACTTTTCAGTTCTGATTGCCCAGAGATGCAGCCAAAGTGCAGAATTGCCCATTGCAAAGCACGGAGTCATCAAGGATCAAGAACAAAGTAACACACGTTTCAGGGTGTGGAGGGCATCATTGCTTTAGATTTTGGTTTTCCTAAGTTGGCTCACTGTATTAGATTGTTGTTATTGTTAGGTGCTGTCGAGTCAGTATTCAATTCATAGAGACCCTCATAGGATTTTCAATGGCCAACTGTTTTGGGATTGCCTTGGGAGTGGATTGCCATGTCCTTCTCCCATTTTTTTTTTTATTTGCCTGCAGCCATAGTCCTGTGGCATCCGATCCTGTCAGATCTCAGAAGCTAAGCAGGGTCGGGCCTGGTTAGTACCTGGATGGGAGACCGCCTGGGAACACCAGAAGCTGTAGGCTTTGGAGAAGGACCTGGCAACCCCCTCCCAAAAATCAGTCTGCCACTGAAAACCCTATGAACAGCAGAAAAGCACTGACAATAGTGTTTCCCCTGTTGTACAGAGGGTCGCTATGAGTCGGATACGGACTCGAGGGCACCTAACAACAACAACAACAAATCTCCCATTTTTGCCATGCTGGGAATTGAACTCAGGACTTCAGAGACTGCAGTGCAGTGCTCTACCAACTGAGCTAAGTCCCAGCCCCACTGTATTAGATTGTTGTTGTTGTTGTTGTTGTTAGGTGCCGTCCAGTCGGTATCTGACTCATAGCAACCCTCTGTACAACAGCGGAAACACGATTGTCAGTGCTTCTCTGCTGTTCATAGGGTTTTCAATGGCAGATTGATTTTTGGGAGGGGGTTGCCAGGTCCTTCTCCCAAGCCTACAGCTTCTTGTGTTTCCAGGCGGTCTCCCATCCAGGTACTAACCAGGCCCGACCCTGCTTAGCTTCCGAGATCTGACAGGATCCGATGCCACAGGGCTACAGCTGCAGGCACTGTATTAGATACTGGTCTTAAATTCTCCCACCTTAGTATATTGTCAACCACTGAAAACCATATGAGGATTGCTATGAGTCAGACCCAACTAGATGGTACCTAACAACAGTATGCAATATTAACTCCAATGGAAAACATACAATCAGCCAAAAGCCAACATAATTTAAGAAATGTAACATTTAAAATACATCACATTTAAGAAAGCTGTTTTTGTTGTTGTTGTTGAAGGATGAGGTAACCACCATGGGACATTTTATTTTGCCTTAGAGACACAGATCTGAGAGCTGGAGTTTTCAACATAATTTGGCTAATCTGATCAGGTTCAGCATCTATAACTCCTCTAAGTCATGTTCAGTATTCTGACAGGAAACCTTTACTGTTTCTCTATCATAATGAAGTATTAGGAGTCTATATTTTAAGCTGTGCTCAAATTGGGCCACCTTCATTGATGAATTGTTGAAGAAAAGGAAACAGCGAGAGGGACAAGGATGCCTGGGCACCCATCCCCAGGCCCACTAGGGTGCGAGTTGCAGGCCGTAGCATGCACCTTGGGGCCCACAGAGAGGTTCAGCTCTTTCTAGAGCTCCCTGAGAAGGAGAAAGTCATTCTCTCTCTCAGCTTGATGCGCTGCTTGCATGAGATAATGCGTGCAGTTATCCTGGCACACAGGAGGCATTTGGTGAAATCGTTTACTCTCCTTTTAATTTCTACATTATGGATTCAGATTTCTGTAGTATTTTTAAAAATCAGTTACAGATTAAGCCATATTGGTTTCTTATCTATAGCTGGAGGGCCTGGAGCATAGAAGGTGATCAGTGGAAGTTTGTGGGCTGAACTATTTGTGGTGTTTGGTGGAAAGCTACATCCTCCTCAAGTCCACAGTGGGCAGCAGCAGAGGGTGAGTTTGGAGGTCTGTGTGGTGTCATTGCTCTGGAGCAGTGCACACTGATTGGTCCCTGCCAACTCTCATGGGAGAGTTATTTCTGTTTCAATATTTGGGACATTTTGGCCACATGCTCTGCCTTTAAATCCACCCTTCAGATACCTGGCCTCATTCTATGTGCCTGAAGTTAAATTCAGAGAAGAGTTAAACACAACCCCTATTCATGGGAAGTCAACAATCAGGTAGAAAAGAAATTATTATGTATATGCATATACACATATGCACACGTATACACACAGACATACACACTCATGCGTACAGATGTATGCATCTATTTGTATGTATCTAAACGTGTGCACATATATATTTGTTGAGGGGTGGCATCCTAAAGTAAAGCACAACAATGCTTGAGACCCAAAGTTGTGAGTGTGTGAGTGTGCTAGCTACGTCAAATAGAGATTCATAGACCCACCAGAACACAGGTCCATAGGAAGTCAGAGGAATGGTGCCTAAGGCTCAGATTGTCCCAGAACTGAGGCTGCCTCCTTCAGAATCAGTTCTTGTCCTAAATTTAGAGTCTTGTTAGAGAGATGGTCATATGCTTCTCTGCTGAGTAAAGAGAGTGTAGCTCTGTATGTTTCATGGATGTGTGAAGAAGATCTAGAGCGAGGGACAGTGAGCAGGGATATGGGAGATGAGGAAAAGGAGGGAGAGGCTCAGAGTTCCTCTGTAGGGAATAGATCAAGAGAAGGGGAATGCTAGGCCAGGAAGGATGCCATATAAAGGCCTGGCTGCAATCTTGTCCAAAGAGGAGATCAAAGAGCCTTTGCTAGACTTAACATGAGGTGCATAGCCTTGAGGGCCAGGTGCTGCTGTGGCCAAGGACTTTGCAGCTTGTCTGGCTGGCTCTCAGAATCATGGCTGAGAATAGCCATGTGGGACTGATTAGAAAACTGTGATGCTTGGGAAAGATGTAGACATCAGAGACATGAAAACAAAAACATCCAAGTGTTTGTAGATGGAATGTGCCTGTCATTGCGGTTTATGTGCCCAGCAGGCCTCGTGATCAACCTGTAGATTTGCCTGGGGAGAGTCTGTCTTCAGAGATCCCTTCTGTCTCCTCCCTCACACTGATGGATTTCCTTGCATGCCCCTGATGGCTATCATGTTTTTCCCTCTGAGACAAGATCTCCTTTTCACTGGCTGTTATTTAGAAGCGAGTTGGAAACTCCCTAAATTGAGGGTTCCATCAGATTCCCAGGAGGAAACTGTGTGTGTGTGTGTATGTGTGTGTGTGTGTGTGAGAGAGAGAGAGAGACAGAGACAGAGACAGAGAGACAGAGAGAGACAGAGAGAGATACACAGAGAGAGAGACAGAGAGAGAGAGAGAGAGAGAGAGAGAGAGAGAGAGGGAGAACAAGAGAGAGAGCCACTATGAGATTAAGGACTCACTCTGGAGCCTTGTTAGTTGTCATTGTTCGACAAATTACTTCATTTCCCTACATCTTAGATTCTTTATCCACAAAAGAAAATAATACATGTTTTGTAGTGTTACTAAGGGGGCTAAACAAAGGAACAAATAGATTAGTATAGTGCTTAGCACATATTAAGTA
This sequence comes from Pedetes capensis, assembly GCA_007922755.1. Lineage (NCBI taxonomy): Eukaryota > Metazoa > Chordata > Mammalia > Rodentia > Pedetidae > Pedetes > Pedetes capensis. The sequence continues at coordinate 72,035 of VMDO01003816.1, forward strand.
TTCAATATCTCTCATCTGTTATTACCATTGCTATTATTATTTTGGCACACAGTAACATAATATGGATACATTCTGGGTATACTTAGAACATACTTAAAATCTTTTTGGGGGGCCCACAAACACACATATTGCTGTCCATAGTGCTGAACTGTCAGTGCACAGGGCTTGGCTATTACTCATAACCCCAGGCCACTCTTGATGGTTGCTCAGCCTCTCTCTAGGAATTTTGAGACAGGAATGCTGCATGATGTGATCAAGACGGCAGAGAAGCAATCTACCAGTGCATTTTGGATGCCACTGAGAAATATGAACTTACATGGCCAAAACAGCTGATAAAGGTAAAATGTAGCGACATGATGGTTGGTCAAGTGTTAATGTGAAGAATGAATATGGAGAGTTAGCAGAACCTAGAGGAGCCAGATGAGGTGTCATTATAAGCTGGGTTAAATTGATGTTTTAATAGATATTTTATAATTTAGGCCCAATAAAACACTTGTAATTTTTACTCTGTTACAGGACAAATAAAACTTTTACTTTACAACATATGGCCTATTTAACGTAATCTTGAAAGTTCAAGTGCATTTCTGAGTGTAGTAAATTTCTTTGAGAGTTTAGGAGCTTTGAAGGACAGGTGTTTACCCCACATTCTTCTCCTTGAGTACTTTGGTGTGATGATTCTAGGTATAGTAGATTGTTTCCTCTGGGCCCTCTTTCCCTATTCTCCTTCCCTTTCAACATGTCTCTTCATGTCTTACTACTAGTCAGTTCATCCACCCATCCATCCTTCCATCCACCAATTAATCAATTATCAAGCATGCAATGCATATTATACACTTTAGTACCCTGTTGTGTGTTCTGTATCAAGAGAGTTTCTTGTCTAATTAAACCTTCTATCATGGTAAACCCTGTACTTTGCCCAATCCTTCTCTGCCCCTCTAGTTCTGTATTCATTCTCTCATTCAACATTTAATGAGCATTTATTACAGACCAGATATAGCTCTAGATACAGAAAAAACTGCTACTATCTAGTGTCTGTCTTACTAAAATAAGCCTCCTTGTTTTTTCCATAGTCCTCTATAGTTGATTTTCAATATGGCTAGAGATCATTTTAAACCTCAGCTATGTCATGTCATTTCTCTGCTCAAAATTATCAGAATAATTCCTTGCTTCACTTAGGTGGGGAGTAGTAGTGGAAGTGATGAGAAGTTATATTCTCTATGTATATTGTGAAGATAGAGTTCATTGCATTTGCTGACTGATCAGACAAAAGGTAGAAGAAAAAGAGGAGTCAGTAATACCTTCAAGGATTTTGTTGGTAGCAACGGAAAAGAGAGTTTCCAATTACTGGGTTGCAGGGAACTGAGAAGAGCAGGTTTGGAAGTGAAAATTCCAAGCCAGATTTTGGACAAGATAAATTCCAGGTAACTGTTTAGTATTGAAATGGAGGTACTGAGGAAATCCCCACATATCTGTCAGCTTGTCATGCTGTGGGGGCTTGTGTATTGTTATAATGCTGAAAGCTATGCCATTGGTATTTCTGATACCAGCAGGGTCACCCATGGTGGACAAATTTCAGTAGAGCTTCCAACTAAGACAGACTAGGGAGAAGGACCTGGCAGCCCACTCCTGAAATGATAAGCCATTGAAAATGCTATAAATATCAGAGAAGCACTGTCAAATATAGTGCCAGAAAATGAGCCCCCCAAGGCTAGAAGGCATTCAAGAAATAACTGGGGAAGAGTTGTCTACTCAAATTAAAGTCAACCTTAATGACAGGAATAGAGTAAAACTCTGGCGACCTCCTTTGGTTGATTGGCATGACTCAAAATGAGAAGAAACAGTGGCCAGAACATTGGACTCAAACATAAAAAGATCGTGTGCAGGGCACAGTATAAAATAGTGTTTTGTTCTGTTGTACATAGGGTTGATATGAGTTGGATCTGACTCAAAGGCACTGAACAACAACAACACTGAGCAAGTGGTTGGAAATGTAAGTGAAGATCAGGCTGGAGGTGCACATTTTGTAGTAATTAGCATATAAAATGCATTTAAAACCATGAATCAGTAGAATTTGCCAGTATAGAAAAAAATGTTCACAGGGCTGAGTATTGGTTGCAGTTTTTATTAGGTGTCATTGAGTTATGTCTGACTCAGAGACCCTATGTACAACAGAATGGAACACTACCCAATTCTGTGACAGGCACAAGATCTTTTTTATGTTTAAGCCCATTGTTACAGACACTGTGCTAATTCATTTAGTTGAGGGTCTTCCTTTTTTTCATTGACCCTCCACTCTCCCAAACATGATGTCCTTCTCCAGGGACTGATCACTTCCGACATGTCCAAAATATGTCAGATGCAGTCTAGTCATCCTAGTTTCCAAGGAGAAGTCTAGTTGCCCTTCTTCTAGGATGGATCTGTTGTTTCTTTTGGCAGCCCATGGTATAGTCAATATTTGTCTACAGCACCATAATTCAAAAGGATAAGTCCTAATCCCTTCCTTATTCAGTGTCCAACTTTCACAACTATATGATGATATGACTGAAAATATCATGGCATGAATCAGGCACATATTTGTATTCAATGTGACATTTTTGCTTTTCAATACTTTAAAGAGATCTTTTGCAACAGATTTTCCCAATGCAATGTCTTTTGATTTCTTGACTGCTGCTTCTATGGATGTTGATTGTAGAACCAAGTAAAGCAAGATCTTAGACAACCTCAGTCTTTTCTCCATTTATCATGTTGTTGCTTATTGACCCAGTCATAAAGATTTTTGTTTTCTTGATGTTGAGGCCGAGTCCATATGAAGGTTGTGTTCTTTGATCTTTATCAGTACATGTTTCAAATCCTCTTCACTTTCAGCAAGCAGAATTGTGTCATCTCCATAATGCAGGTTGTTAATGAGATTTCTTCCAATCATGATGCTGCATTATTCCTCATAAAGTCCAATTTCCTGGATTATTTTCTCAGCATAGAGATTGAAAAGGTATGAAAAAAGGACATAGCCCTAAGGCACAACTTTCTTGATTTTAAACCAGCCAGTGTTTCCTTGTTCTCTTTGAACAATTGCGTCTTGATCCATGTACAGATTCCTCATGAGCAGAATTAAGTGCTCTGGGATTCCCATTCTTTGTAATGTTATCCATAATTTGTTATGATCCACACAATCAAATGCCTTTGCATAGTCAATAAAACATAGACATCTTTCTGGTTTGTCTACTTTTGGATAATATCCATCTGACATCAGAATGATGTCCCTGGTTCCATGTCCTCTTTTGAATCCTGCTTGACTTTCTAGGAGTTCCCCATCTATATACTGCTGTAGTCACTTTTGAATGATCTTTAGCAAAATTTTGCTTGCATGTGATAGTAATGCTATCATTTGATAATTACCACATTCGGTTGGATCCCCTTTCTTGGGGAAAGGCACAAATATGCATCTCTTCCAGTCAGTTGGTCAACTAGCTGTTTTCCAAATCTCTTGGCATAAACATATTAGAACCACCAATGCTACATCTGTTGGTTGAAACATCTGTATTAGTATTCCATCAATTCCTGGGAGCTTGTCTTTTGCCAGTTCCTTCAAGGCAGCTTCCAATTCTTCCTTCAGTGCCATTGGTTCCTGATCATATGCAGCCTCCTAAAATGGTTGCTCATCCACCAATTCTTTTTGGTATAATGCACCCACTATTTAGAAGTTGGGAAGATGAGGAGAGATTTGTAAAGGAAAATGTACAGGAAAAGATGATGAATGTGGAGATGGACCAAATGAATATTATTAACAGAAAAATGTATTTCGATAAGGAAGCAGAGTTGAGGGCTAAAAAATTACTTCTGGTAATGACAGGATGCCTGATAAGAGCTGTTTTAGTGTAATAATGGAATCAAAAGCTTGACTAAATTATGCTCCAAAGAGAATAAGAAGAGTGGAAATGAGACAGTAAGTAATGGCAACTCATTTAAGGTAACATGTCAAGGAACTTCATGATTTTCCAAGGGCTCGTTATAAGGTAAACCATGGACATTTTTGTTATTATCATTTTGTTCCAACACAGAAGTGTTTTCTAAACACTGTACTGGCCTTTGGAGAGTTAGGCATCAATGTGTGACAATGTCTCCAAACTACCTGGGAAGGTGCTGAATTATTAAGAGGCCACACCACTCCGAGTTTCTCCAGAAGCACCCCAGGGCTTGTCATGTAGGGCTTCTTTCTGCAACAGTAGCAACAGCTACAATCAATAGCAGCAATTTGGGTTCTCATTCTATGCTGAGATTTCATGTATTTTCTCATTGAATGATCACCACTCAGTGAGGTTGATATCACTGCTTTTCCCATCTTACAGATTCAGTAACTTATAGACAAAGTTGTATCCCTGAATATTTGTTGAGTTTCTGGTTCTTATGAAGTTTTTCTTGTAGGCATTATTTCAAATTTCTGCCGAAGAGCATTGATGTGAAACGATTTTTTAGAGATGTAGAGATTGGAAGTAAAGGCTGTTCTCCACAAGGGCTGCTGGGTAGAACAAACCACACTCTTCTGTCCTTCGTTTCTCAAATCTCAGGTGTCATTCTTAATGTAGGCTACCTGGTCATTACTAGGCAAAGCATAGCATCTACAAGGACCTTGTGAGATTGTGGGCGATTTGTCATCTGTAACTTTTGGATGCCTGTGGCTGTCCCTTTCTCTTGCAGAGTGAATGACTAGCTTTATTCCAAAGGAAGTAAGGTGCAGTGTGAGGTCACTCTTTGGTTCCTCCTAACTCTTAAGAACTTAACTTTCAGAAACATTTCAGAAATGTTTCCTAAACATTTACAAGAAACAAGAGGTATTTTGATAGGCTTATAAACTTTATTCCGTTTTCACAAATACTGAAGTTACTCCTTTATTATACCAATAGGAATTACATGTTGTGCTATAAAGCCAAAGGCCAAAATAGTTCACGATAACTACGGCTCTAATTAAGACTTCAGAGTATGTAAGTGTGAAGAGAAAGTAATGCTGCACAGCCTATGGTCTATTCTTTTAAAAAGAGTGGATCTACTCAAGTTCCATTGTTTTTTGAAAAGAGCCCTTTATGTAAAAGTTACAGAACATTGGATTGATTACCAGCAATTGTAAGTTTCCAGAGGAGCAGATGGATCCATTGGAAAGGCCAATGACTGCATATGAAAAGATGATGCTCTCCAGAAGTTAAGAGTCTGCTTGAAGCCTGTCAGTGTGACAATGTTCCCTTCAGTAGCTTTAAACCTTGGATGGAACTAAGCATGCATTGCCCTTACTTTCCTCCTGATTATCCTGTTT